>PVKU01015039.1:0-19988 GCA_004027475.1 Anoura caudifer | reverse complement strand
TCTCGCTGAGGACCAGGGCTCAGGAATGTTAAGTAACCTGCCAGGCTCACACAGTGACGGGACTAGGATTCAACTCTAGATCTAATGTCTCAGGCCAATGTCTCAGTATTTTCTACCGAAGGTAAAACTGTTCTATGTCTTCAAAAGGGCTTTGTATGTTAAAAATGAAAACTCCAATAGTGCAGATTCAGATTCTTTTTTTTAGAATAAACATCTGTATTTTTTTTACTACAGTTTACATTCAATATTATATTGTGTTAGTTTAAAGTGCACAGCACAGTGGTCAGACAGTCATACACACTTCACTACGGGCTCCCCCTAATATTTTCTGTACTCACCAAGCTTTACGAGGCCAGCATTATCATAATTCCAAAACCAGATAAAGACACTACAAAAAAAGAACATCATAGGCCAATATCACTGATGAACATAGATGCTAAAATCCTGTACAAATATTAGCAAACCAGATCCAGCAATACATCAAAAAGATCATACACCATGATCAAGTGGGTTTATTCCAGGAATGCAAGGTTAGTGTAACATTGCAAATCAATAAATGTGATTCACCACATAAACAAAATGAAGGATAAAAACCACATGATCATATTGATAGATGCAGGGAAAGCTTTTGATAAAATTGTGCACCTGTTTATGATGAACACTTTCAACTTAGTGGAATTAGAGGGAACATACCTAAACATAATAAAGGCCACATATGAGATACCCACTGCTGTCATCATACTCAATGGGCAAAAACTACAAGCGTTCTCCTTAAGAGCAGGAATAAGACAGGGATGTCTGCTTTCACCTCTCTCATTCAACATAGTACAACATCCACATAGTCTCATTCAACCTCTCTCATTCAACAAGTCCTGGCCACAGCAAGAGGAGAAGAAAAGGAAATAAAAAGGAAAACATAGGCAGCATAATCTCATCCATTGCTTGCAGTGATATTTTGTCAGATGTATCTCCCCAGGCAAGGGAAAGAAAAGAAAAAATAAACAAATGGGACTACATCAAACTAAAAAGTTTTTTTGCAAAGCAAAGGAAATAATCAACAAAATAAAAAGACAACCCACAAAATGGGAGAACATATTCACTAATGATACTTCTAATAAGGGGTTAATTTCCAAAATTTATAAAGAACTAACAAAAATCAACACCAAAATAACAAACAACCTAATTAAAAAATGGGCAAAGGACCTGAATAGACACTTTGTCAAAGAGGACATACAGATGGCCTAGAGATATATGAAAAGATGCTCAATGTCACTAATCATCAGAGAAATGCAGATTAAAAGCACAATGAGATATCATCTCACACCTGTCAGAATGGCTATCATCAATAAAGCAATGAACAAGTGTTGGTGAACATGTGGAGAAAGGGGAACCCTTTTGCACTGTTGGTGGGAATGCAGACTGGTGCAGCCACTGTGAAAAGCAGTATGGAGATATCTCAAAAAATTAAAAATGGATGTGTCTTTTTACCCAGCAATCCCACTTCTGGGAATATATCCAAAGGAACCTAAAACACTAACTCAAAAGAACATAAGCACCCCTGTGTTCACTACAGCATTATTTACAATTGCCAGGATATGGAAGCAGCCCAAGTATCCATCAGTAGATGAATGGATAAAACAATTATGGGACACTTGCACAATGGAATACTACTTGGCCCTAAAAAGGAAAATTGTCCTGGTTGGTATGGCTCAGTGGATTGAGCCGTGACTTGCAAATCAAAGGGCCTCTGGTTTGATTCCCAGTCAGGACACATGCCTGGGTTGTGGGCCAGGCCCCCAGTAGGGGGTGTGTGAGGGGCAACCACACGTTGATGTTTCTCTCCCTCTCTTTCTCCTTCGCTTCCCCTCTCTCTAAAAATAAATAAAGAAAATCTTTAAAAAAAAGAAAAATTTACCATTTTTGATAGTATGGATGGACATGGAGAATATTATGCAAGGTGAAATAAGCCATTCAGAGAAAGAAAAATACCATATGATTTCACTCATATGTGGAATCTAATGAACAAAGTGAACTAACAAGGAAAATAGGAACAGACTCATCGATGGAGAGCAGTCTGACAGCTAGTGGGGGGAGGTGAGGGAGTAGAGGGATTTAGCAAAAAGAAAAAAGGACTCATGGACTTGGAAAACAGTTTAGGATTGCTGGGGGGAGGGAGTCATAATGGGACTCTATGGTAACGGAAAAAAACAATAAAGATTAAATCAAAAAAGAAATAAAGGTGCGATGAAAAGTTAAAAAAATAAAATATATTAGATGAACATTACCAATAAACTATTGAATCTCTTAAAAAGATAAATAATTTGACTACACAAAATGCAAGATATTTCATAAGCAGAACAAATATAAGCAACAGTAGAAAGCCAAAGCCAGTTGCAAGTGGCTGATGAATAAAATAACAGAACAAAACAAAGCAAAAAAGGGTGGGGGGAGACCACTATTTGAGCTATATTTTCATCCACTGCACAGAATAATAAATATGGATATTCTGAGGAAATAACAGCAACAAGTATCCAATATAACCTTAGTATGAACAGTCACATGTAAAATTGTTGGGTACTTCTAATAGCACCATGGAGAACAGATGTGTTTTCTATGTTAGGGAGTCTCTGATGTTGATATGGAAATACATGTAGATCCAATAATAGTGGTTCTTGTCTTCATTATTAACACATTTAAGAGCCCTCCTAAATTTTTTCAGTCCCATCAACTTTAGCCAACTCACATGGGAACACATGTATCCCTAGTGTCTTTGATATCATTGAAAGGAAATCATGTAGGATAAGGGTACTAATTTCATCTTTTCTTATATTTGAGACCCATCTGGCAGTTACATCTCTTCCTAATATAGTCTCCACCTTTTTAGTCAGTCCCTTTCATACCAACTTACATATTTTCCTTACAGTGCTGGTCACATTCTATAACTGCTGTATGTGTTCAGTCATTTGTGTCCATTTCCTTCACAGGAGTGTGAGCCCCTCAAGGGCAGGGACACGGTTAGACTTGATATTACTTTATCCCAAGACCTTATTACATGTGTGCTGAAATAATAATTTTAAAAATATACACCTGACATTGTAGAAAAGATTATTTCATAGATAATAGGTAGCATAATAAATGGATTATAGTCAAGAGGAAGGGGCCCTTTTAGGAAATTAGTATAAACATTTTTGGTAGGTCATAGAGTGAATCAAAGTATTCAATATTAAAGTGAAATTTTAAAGCAAGAGAAGAGCACAGTCCTAAATTCTTGGACAACCATATATTATCTAGGACAAAGTTGTATTGGAAAAAGAAAGAAAATTAATTGGTGAAAAGATTTCAGTAATTATCAGAGGGAAACTAACAACAATGGTTAAGAGCAATACTTATGTATGGTCATATCACACACGTGCCAAAGATCTATTTATATGTAATAGTTACTTCTTAGTTTCATGTCTATGTTTCATTGCACAGAGTCCAGATAATGGGATAAGCTTGGTTTTAAAAGAACAAAATTTGTATGTTCTCATAGATATATGCATACCTGAGACTTTTGTAGCACTATTTATGGCTTGTACATGGAACAGAAAATAAATTGGCATTAGAGATTAAAATGATTACATTCATCTCTAGAAAAATTCAAAACTTGTGGGGTTGAGTAGGGGTAGGGGCTAATAGCCTAAGGGAAGTTAATACTGAAAGAGAAAGAAGAAATATGTTTGGGGAAATAAATATGCTACAGATATTCTAGACACATAGAGGACATGGATAATAATAGCAGCTAAACAAATCCATGATTTAAAGAATATCAACTACCTTGACACCTAATGGTAATGTTCTGCCACAATTGACCTTGGAAGTTAGAAGAAGGAGTAGGTACTTTTGTTAATCTGGACTTGTTTCTGTAGTTAAAGAAGAAATGGCTAATGATAAGTAGTAGAAGGTTTGGGGAAAGATAGAGTTTATATAAGTCTAATAAAGGAATTGAGTAATTAACACATTCAGATAAGTTTGTGTACACCAAGCTTTAGAAAATCAGATTAATTTTCATATGACAAAACTATGTGATAAAAGTTATTTTGAAATAAGATGAAGGCTATGCTTTACCTCATGACGAGAAACTCTAAAGTATACTGTGACTGAATATGAGAAAGTCCTCAAATAAAGTTTTATAGAATGTAGATGAGGATGAGCAGCCAATTAATTAAACATTTGTACTTATATATAGTACACAGACATTCAAACTAAATAATATATGTTTTAGAGATGGTTAATATTTAAAGCAAAGTAAAAAATGACAAACACAATTTAGATTAGTCATTCTCTTTGAACAAGTAGAGAGGAAGGGGCAGATTGTAAGTGATGTAGAGAATGCTAAAGATTGTTGGTAATGTTCTATTAAATTAATGAGGGTAGTATATGGATGTTCTTTACATTGTGTTGCTTTTATTCTGACATTTCATAAATGCTTTTTAGTTTTGTATGAATCAGTATTTATTCAGAACATTAAAAATAGGTCATCTACTCTGATTCTATCATGTTGCTTCACAAGCAGAAATATTTAATGAATCATAAAAAATGGATATTACAAAATGTTAATATATGTAAATGTGTATATAAGGAGGTTATACTTGAATATTGAATAGGTCTAAAAAGAAAGGCAAAATAACTAATAGTGTCTACTTGCAATGCTATAAATAGGACTGTGGAAAAGAAAATGAAAAAACATTTGTTTTACTTACTCTACTGTTTTATTTGAGTTCATTTGTAATAATTATCACATATCATACTTCCTGTGATAAAAATCTCAACTTAATCATATACTGTCCAGCAATATAACCTCTCTAATTCCATTCCTCCATTTGTAAAAGGAAGCCAATGATATTAACTACAACGCTTAAAGTTATGAGGAGAATAAAATGAACAGTGCTTGGCTGACAGTAAGCACTCAAATATTAGAAATTACTTCTATAAAATATAAATAATGTAAAATACATTTTAAAAGATTTAACACTAGATAATAACATAAAACTATATGATAAAAGTTGTTTCAAAATAAGATGAAGATACAAAGGTAGGGTCAACTGCTCAGCCTGAGTATAGTTGCCATTTTTTAAAAGATTCAAATACAGGGGTGGGCAAAAGTAGGTTTACAGTTGTGAGTACACAAAACACAATTTATTCTTTTATTATTTATTAATTATTGCATTTTTATTTGTATTACAACTTTAAATCTACTTTTGCCCAACATTGTAAATACTTATAGATGTTAATGGTTAGTCTATTATTTATTAGTTACAAGCAAGTGTGGGGAAATTACCAACTCAGACTATACAGAGTATTGGGACATACCAAGGTTTTGAACAGACATTGAACTTCTAGTGGAGTCTTGAAGATTTGCCTGTATTTCATCTCTTATGCTCTCAATTCACTAAAAAAAACTGGTGTTTTCTCTCTACACTATAATGTTTTCCTTGTTCACTTCTATAATAATACTATTATTTATAATGTCCTACTAACAACTGACATTTATAGCCAATGACTTAGGCACAAGGGTATATAAATTATGAACTAAATAAATCCCAGAGGCATCTTTTATAGAAAAATCCCTGAGAATATTTTAATAAAAATTGGGATTGTATTATACACTAACCAAGCTTCAGTAATTTATTTTGAAAATTGCTTTAGAGCTAAGAACTAAAATAGAAGATATACTGAAGGAGTTACTTAACAAGATGAGGTAATAAGAAGTGAATGTGTTAGTAAATTGATAGATTTGCTGTACTATATGTAATGTCTCAATAAGTACATAATTTTTAATGTACATTACTTTTAGTAAAACTGTCCCCCAGAGGTTTTATGTTAATTTATTCATTCAGTTTTAAAGTTGGAACCCTTAAAAATCATTTTATCCTAACTCCTGGAGTGTGGGAAGGCAACTATTAGTCTCTTATCCCATTCTTCTCTTTTTACCTCCAGGTAAGAAAAATGATGTACAAGATTGATGTAATTGGTCACTATCAACTGGACTGAAATGGAGAAAAAACCTGAATGAAATTACTATAAATTTACACAGAAAAATAATTACTAAGTTTATAAATTGTTTAACCATTACATGAGAATTGATTTGGTTAGGACATCACTTTTCAAACTTTATTTTATTTTGAGTTTTAGAGAGGGGAAAGAGATAAGAGGCAGGGAGGGAGGGAGGAAAGAGGGGAGAGAAAGGGAGACTGATTTGCTGCTCCACCCACCCATGCATTCACTGGTTGAATCCTGTAGCATTTCTCAAACTTTATCAAACTTTTGTATAAATATAAATCACCTGGAGATCTTGCTAAAATTCAAGTTCCAATTCAGCAGATCTAATTAAATAGTTCTAAAAGTTTTCATTCCTAACAGATGATGATGTAACACTGATTATGTCAAATTAAGGACAACACTTGTATTAATAAGGAAGTAGGATATTCAGCAACCGGATATTGTTATTCATGAATAAAGAACTAATTTCTACTAACCAGAGATAACAGAGCAAACTTAAAGATTACTAGGTAACAAAAGTAGAAAGAAAGATGATTTGGAGGAAGCTGAATAGATCCGCAATATAGTAAATATTTTCGCCCAAAGGAAATTGGATTGAAGAAGCCTTGGAGAGTCAATTTCTTAAAGCTTTAAATAGGAAATCAATTAAATGAGCTATTGAAAAGTTCCCTTTGACAGTTAAAATATAACTATGTGAAGTGGCAATGTACAATTTGACAGAGTTGAAAGAGAAAGGCCAAGAAAGCCAATAAGAACACATGAGGCTTTATATACTGTACTGTGTTTTACAGTAGTAGTTATTTTAGGTAGGAAGCATGACAACACATTTATGGAGTTAGGAATCCAAGCAAAGGCCCAAGGTACAGTATCCAAAGTAAAAGGGAGTGAAGCATATATACATTAAACACAAAAGAAGTCTGGTTTAAATGTTGGTTGATGGAAGCCTAAATCTCTGGGTGTCATTTCCCAGGATGTTAATGATGGGGAGGATTGTTTTCTAAGCAATGGGTTAAATTCTTCTATGAATACATACACGACTCTGCTGAGGTGAATTTGGAGGAGGGTGTTAACTCACCAAGCATGCAGGATTTAAGGCAGAGAGAAAGACCACCTCTATGCCTGACATTTGAACAATGAACAAACATTTAGATGGGGTCTGTAGTAGGCTGAATGCTGGCCCCAAAGATATCAAGTCCCAATCTCTGGAACCTGTGAGCATTATCCGGAAAAAAAAAAAAAAAAGGTCTTCGCAGAGGCAATTAAGTTAAGAATCTCTAGATGGGGAGATTATCCTGGATTACCTGAGTCAGCCCTATATGCCATCCTATGTATCCTTAAAGGAGAGGGGCAGAGGGAGGTTAGACACAGATACCACAGAGAAGGCAAGGTTAAAATGGACAGAGATCGGCACCATGCAGCTGTAAATGAAGGGATGCCAGCAGTCACCAGAAACTGGAAGAGGCAAAATATGGGGTTTTTTTCCTAGAGCCAATGGAGGGAGTGGGGCCCTTTGGACACCTTGATTTCAGCCCAGTGAAACTGATTTCAGACTTCTGGCCTCCAGAACTGAGGGTAAATAAATTTCTGTTGCTCTAAACTACCAAGTTTGTGGTAATTTGTCACAGGAGCCATAGGATACTAATAAGGAGCCCCAAGAAGAGAATATGAAAGCAGTGTTCAAGGGAGAAAACCAGACATCATGAGAGTGATTGAGAAATATGGATGTTGAAGAAATAAACATCATCACTGATAAATGAAACGAAAGGGCTAATTTGAAAATAAAACTGATCTATTTTCACAGTATATTATCAAAATTGTATTGGTAATAATTTTTTTAACCAGTGGAATTACCTCTTTAATGGAGGCCTGCAATCCCAGGAAACCACAGAAACTTTGGAAGTAGTTAAAAGCTGAATTTGGGAACAGAATATCAGAAGCACTGGATAAAGCAGTAGACTAAGCCTACTAACTCAGTATGAGAACGGTGAGCCCAGAATCAGGATGCACAACTGTCTTGGATGTGGTGTTTTACCAGGATTGAATCCATCAGGCTCAGTTCCAGGGAGTGAGTATTTTAATGGATGGGTTATTTTTGTAACAACTGGGGCTCAATTCCAAGGGGTAGAAACTTTTGGTTTAAGAGAAGTTAGTCCTTTTTATAAGGCTTCACCTTGGGGACATGGTCTTCTATGAACTGGCAGAAGTCTGCCTTGTTTCCAGGGAGGCTCCATATCCAGTCTTTTTGGAGAGTGTTTGAGTGTTTGTTTCCCAGCTAACCAACTCAGTGTCTACTACAGAGGTAAATGTCATGGTTCATTTGCTCACTATCTAATCACACTGAAACTCTGATTCTTGCAAGGTTGTGAATGTGTGTTAGTTAACACTTGATTTGCCTACCTCATTATAAAAGGCACCATGCACTGTGGCTTGTGTGCACATTTAGATGTTACTATTAATTGGATGGAATCACTGGCTCAGATGCTTAAATTGTGGCCTCATCTTTGGGCAAATTCTACATACTGATTTTTATCTGCAGAGGTGTGTGCTCTTTCTCAATGTTATTTATTTTCATTCCTTCTGGAAAAGGCATTTCATAGATTATGGGTAGGAACTGTGTCTGTCTCCTGTTTTCACTGGCAATGGAGTTTTCTTCTCTGTTTTTGTTTTCTCTTTTGCATTCAGTATTTCTCAAGCAAGAGCATAAAGAATTTACTTTTCCATATTGAACAGCAGTCCAAATGTGGTCATTTGCCTAGTAATTAATGGTTCTTGCAGTGGGGACTAAGATATGTGCATCTTATTTCCATGGTCACAATGGTTATTTCCATGGTTACTTCCATGATATCATGGAAAGGGCAGTGGTGTCTCCATGGGACTGAAAATTAAAGGGCTTAAGTATTGATTTCCTTGCTGCTAATAAAGATATCATCTGATTCATGTGAGAGACAACAGCATTCATGACACTTGGTAATTTGATTCAACAAGATCATATTCTCTGGCTTCTCATTCATAAACTGTCCTTTTTATTATAAACCAGAGTGAAGATATTCTGGGATCATTTGTGAAGTTAGCACAAGCTGTAATTTTGAATCCTAATCTATATACTCATATATGTAGTACTGGCCTTTTGGAGACATGTAAGTCATGAAAACTGCACTCTTACCTTTTTTGGCTCATAGGTCTGGTTCCAATTCATTATGAGGAAATTCTTAGCTCTGGATTTTACAAACTTGATGCGCTGCTTTGAAAGATCCATTTCTATGAGTATTAATGAATGAAATATCTTTAAAGAGAATAAATTAAAGGGACAAATCTCAGATATAAAAACCCCCACAATTCACTGTCCCTGACACACACACACACACACACACACACACACACACACACGCACACCATTTCCTTCCTTCCTCAGGCTGGTGCAGTTAAGCAGTGTGCTATTGTCAGCACTGCCTTTTAGACCTGTTCTTACTGTCTGCATGTTAAACAAGACACTGTTTTAACTGTTCTATCAACTTTTAGCTGATGCCTGTAGGAATTACTAACTAGATGGAATCCCATAAACAATTAGGTTCTATATTCTATGTTTTTGCCCAGAAGAAAAAAATAATAATCTTGTATTTTACAAAAAATACCCCTGTGTAACATGGGAGAAGTGTAAGTCCTGGGAGGGTTGAACCCTTTCCTTCCTTTCTCCAGTGCCTAGACCATCACCAGGATCACTGCAGCACTGCAGGCCCTCATTAAATGCCTCTGAATGAAAGAACAAATGAGAAATGTAACAATGCTTGGTATCTATAACAGCATTTTATGATTCATAATGTACATTTAATAAATTATATTAATTTACACACTTGAACCACAGAACAGCCTTTGTTTCGGCCATTGCCATCGCTAGGTCACAAATGAGAGAATTCCATTCACTGTATTTTACCATGTACAATGTACACTTTTTTTGCCCAAATTTTTGAGGGTAAGATAAGAATGTGCAGTATACATGGTTATAAGGATTATATGCTATGGGTATAATAATCCCATGTATAATGTGCCTTAATCTCTCTCCATTGCTATTAATCTTTGCTTAACTGCTGTTGATATAGCTGATGTAGTAGAGGGTATTTTAGTTGGTGTGGGTTTGGTTTTCAAGGTAGTACTGTTTTGTTAACCAGCATGTATACAACAGCATACAAGACATGGTGGAGGTTGTGAATCCCAATCAATCAGCTGGAGGGGAAAACCCATAAATGAATGAACCACCAATAATCAAAGCCCAAGCAAAAAAAGAGAGCCCACATAAATTGAATAAAGGGCAACCCTACAGCATCTATATCAGAAGATCAAAGAGGCTGCACCACTGAGTCCAAAAATACTACCACAGAAGTCCATCCCATGAAGACAGGCAGGCAAAGCAAAGTGACCTAAGATGTAGGAACAAACACAAAGAATCACCTAAAATGTTGAGACAAAGAAATAACCACCAATTGAAAGGAAAGGAGGAATCCCCAGAAAAAGAACTAAATGAAATTGAGGCAAGCAATCTATCAGGCACAGAATTCAAAATAATGGTTATAAGGATTTCAAGGAACTCAGTGAGAACTACAAGGAACTTTATGGGAGCTACAAGGAACTTAGTGGGAGCTACAGCAGCATGAAAAAGAACATAGAAACTATGAATAAGAACCAGGAAGAAATGAAGAATGCAATATCTAAAATAAAAAATATGCTAGAAGAAATTAAAAGCAAGATAAATTAAGCAGAGGACTGAATCAGTGAGCTGGAAGACAAGGTAGAAAGAAATACCTAGTCAGAGCAACAAACTGAAAAAAGACTCATAAAGAATGAGGATAGTTTAAGGGAACATCAGGAAAACATGAAATGTAACAACATTTGCATCAGAGGAATGTAAGAAGGAGAAGAAAAGAAGCAAGGAATAGAAAGCCTGTTTGGAAAAAAAATGACAGAAAACTTACTTTCCTAACTCGGTAAGGGAAAAAGTAACACAAGTTCAGGAAGCACAGAGGGTCCCAATCCAGATGAATCCAAAGAGGCCTACTCCAACACATCATAATTAAAATGGCAAATTTTAAAGAGAAAACAAAAATCTTAAAGGCATCAAGGGAGAAACAGCTAGTAACATACAAGGGAGCTCCAATAATGCTATCAGCTTATTTCTCAACAGAAACACTACAAGCCAGAAAGAACTGGCACAAAATATTCCAGGTAATGAAAAGCAAGGACCTACAACCAAGACTACTTTATCCAGCAAGGCTCTCATTTAAAATGAAAGATGAAATAAAAAGCTTCCCAGACAAAAGAAGGCTGAAAGAGTATATCTCCATCAAGCCAATACTGCAAGAGATGCTAAAGGGACTGCCATAAAAAGGAGGAGAGGGAGAGGTACAAAAAAATGGCAATTAACAAGTACCTACCAATAATAACCTTAAGTGTCAATGAATTAGATGCTCCAATCAAAAGACATAGGGTAGCTGAACAAATAAGAATACAACCTGCATATATGCAGTCTATAGGACATGCACCTCAGAACAACAGATTTACACCAGTTGAAAGTGAAAGCACGGAAAAAATATTCCAAGCAAACAGACATGAAAAAAAAGCTGCAGGAGCAATACTTATGTCAGAAAAAATAGACTTTAAAAAAAGCTATAAAAAGGGACAATGAAGGTCACTACATAATACCTAAGGGAATAATTCAACAGGAGTATATAACCCTTGAAAATATATATGCACTCAACATAGGAGCACCTAAATATATAAAGAAAATCTTGGAAGATTTCAAGAAAGATTGACAACAACATAGTCATCATAGGGGATTGTAATACCCCACTGTCAACAATGGATAGATGTTCCAAACAAAGAATCAACAATGATATTGTGGCACTGAATGACACTCTAGTATATATCAAATGGAACTAATTGATATATACAGAACCTTTCACCCCAAAGAAGCAAAATATACATTTTTTGCAAGCACACGTGAAATATTTTCAAAGCTAGATCACATGGTAGGACACAAAAGGAGACTCAAAAATTTAAGAAAATTGAAATCATATCAAGCATTTTTCTGGATCACAATGGCTTGAAACTAGAATCTAATCTCAAGAAACTCAAAAACATTCAAATACATGGAGACTGAATAACATATTATTAAATAATGAATGGGTCAACAATTAGATCAGAAGGAAATCAAAAAGTATCTGGAAACAAATGAAAATAAACATACAACAACCCAAAACCTACAGGACATAGAGAAATCAGTACTGAGGGGGAAGTTCATAGCAATACAGGCCTACTGAAAAAAGACATAAAAATCTCAAATACACAACATAACCCTATATATACAAGAACTAGAGGAACAACTAACAAAGCCCAGAGTGAAGGAAGGAAATAATCATGATCAGAGCAGAACTAAATGACATAGAGACTAAAAGAACAATTCAAAGAATCAATAAATCCAGAAGCTGCTTTTTTTAATATAAACAAAATTGAGAAGCCTTTAATGAAACTCATCAAGAAAAAAAGAGAACTCAAATAAATACAATCAGAAATGAGCTGGAAACAGCCTAAGTGCCCATCAGTAAATGAGTGGATCAAAAAACTGTGGTACATTTACACAGTGGAATACTACACAGAAGAAAGAAAGAAGGAACTCGTACCCTTTGTGACTGCATGGATGGAACTGGAGAGTATTATTCTAAGTGAAATAAGCCATGCAGTGAAAGACAAATACCATATGATCTCACCTATAAGTGGAACCTAACCAACAAAGCAAACAAGTGAGCAAAACAGAACCAGAGACATGGAAATAAAGAGCAAACTGACAATAACCAGAGGGGAGGGGAGAATAATGGGGGAAAGAAGGGGAAGGGCCAAGTCAAGGAACATGTATAAAGGACCCATGGACAAAGATGATCAAGGGGGATGGGACTGAATATGGGAGGTGAGGGGTGGGTAGGTCAGGAGAAAGTAATAGGGGAAATATGGGGACAACTGTAATTGAATAACAATAAAAATTTTAAAAAAAGAAATGAAAGATGAGAAGTTGCAACTGATACCACGGGATTTTAAGAAATTACTATGAATAACTGCATGCCAAGAAATGGCACAATCTAGGAGAAATGGACCAAGTTCTAGAAACAAATAATCTTCTCAAACTGAATCAACAAATAGCAGGAAGCCTGAATAGACTGATAACAATTAGTGAAATTGAAGCAGTAATCAAAAAACTTCCAGCACACAAAAGTCCTGGACCAGATGGCTTCACAGGTGAATTTTACCAAACATTTAATGAAGAACTCCTATCCTTCTCAAACTATTCCAAAAAATTAAAGAAGATGGAAAACTCCTGAACTCTTTACAAGGCCAGTATCATCCTAATTTCAAAACCAGGTAAAGGCACAGTGAAGAAATAAAACTATAGACCACTATATCTGATGAACATAGATGCTAAAGTCCTTAACAAATATTGGCAATCCAGATTCAGAAATACATTAAAAAGATCATACAATATGATTAAGTGGGATTCATTCCAGGGATGCAAGGATGGTACAATATTTGCAAATCAATAAATGTAATACACCACATAAACAAAATGAAGGACAAATATCACATGATCATATCAATGGATGCTGAAAAAGACCTGATAAAATCCAGTGCCCATTTACAGTAAAAACACTCAGCCAAGTGGGAATAGAGGGAGCACATCTCAACATAATAAAAGCCATATACAAGAAACCTATGGCCAACATTATACTCAACAGGCAAAAACTAAAAGCTTTCCCACTAAGATCAGGAACAAGACAAAGGATTCCACTTTTACCACTCTTATTCAATATAGTACTGGAAGTTCTAGCCATAGTAATCAGACAAGAAAAAGAAATAAAAGGCACCCAATTAGAAAGGAGAAAGTAAAACTGTCATTATTCACAGATGACATGATAATGTACATAGAAAAGCCTATAATCTCCACCAAAAAAACTGCTCAACCAAATAAATGAATTTGGCAAAATAGCAAGATACAAAGTCAATATTTTGAAACCAATGGCATTTTTGTACACCAACAATGAAATATCAGAAAGAGAAACTAGGGGAAAAAATCCCATTTACTACAGGAAGAAGAAAACTAAAGTACCTAGGAATAAATTTAACTAAGGAGGTAAAAAAACCTGTACTTGGAAAACTATGGAACACTGAAGAAAGAAATTAAGGAAGATACAAATAAATGGAAGCATATATTATGTTCATAGATTGGAAGAATTAGTATCATTAAAATGTCCATATTACCCAAAGCAATCTATAGATTCAATGAAGTTCCTATTAAAATACCAATGGCATATTTCACAGATCTAGAACAAATATTTCAAAAATTTTGAATCAAAAGGAAATCAAAACATACCACCATGGAAAATCAATTCACAAAGACATCAAGAAAGGGATAAAGAAACAAAGAACTTTAAAGTATCCAAAAAAAACCCCAATTAACAAAATGGCATTAGTAAATATTTATCTATTAATAAATACATTAAATGTAAATGAATTATATTCTCTAATCAAAAGACAAAGAATGGCTGATTGGATTTTTTAAAAAGAAGATAAACTATATGCTACCTACAAGAGATTCACTTCATCTTTAAGGACACACATAGGTTCAAAGTGAAAGGATAAAAAAAGATACTCCATGCAAATGCAAACAAAAGATAGCAGGGGTATCAGATGAAGTAGACTTTCAGAGTAAAAAACTGTAACAAGATACAAAGCACATTATATAATGATAAAGGGGTCAATTCATCAAAAGGATATAACAATCATAAATATTTACACACCCAACGTCACAGCAACCTGGATATATTAAGCAAATACTAACAGATCTAAATGGAGTAAATGACAATACAATAATAATACAGGACTTCAATACTTCACTATAGACAGTGGGTGGATCATCTAGGAATAAAATCAGTAAGAAAACACTGGACTTGAATTATACATTAGACCCAATGGATCTAATAGGACATTCCAACAGCAGCAGGATACACATTCTTCTAAAAACATTCATGGAATATTCTTAAGGACAGATGATACATTAGATACAAAACAAATCTTAGCAAATTTAGAAAGGCTGAAAACATGTGGAGTACCTTTTCTGACCACAATGCTAAGAAATTAGAAATTAAATTAGAAATTAATAGAGGAGGAAAACTAGAAAATTTACAAACATGTAGAAATTAAACAGCACACTCCTGAAAAACCAATGGGTCAAATAAGAAACAAAAAACATTGAAATAAACATAAATGGAAACACAAAAAAGAAGTTCTAAGAGAAATTTCTAGTAACAAACACCTGCATATTAAAAAAAGATCTCAAGTAAATCTGACTCTTTTACCTCAAGGAACTAAAAACACAAAAACAAAGTAAGTTCAAAGTTAGCAGAAGGAAGGAAATGACAATGGTCAGTGCAAAAATAAATGAAATGGACACCAGAAAAATAACAGAAAAAAATAAAACTCAGAGCTGATTTTTGTTGAAAAGACAAAAAAAGTTGACAAATTTACCTAAAAATTTTTAAAAGACTCAAATAAAATCAGAAATGAAAGAGGAAACATTGCAACTAACGCCAAAGAAATGCAAAAATCCTAAGAGACTACTATGAACAATTAAATGCCAATAAATTGGAAAATTTAGAAATTGATAAATTCCAAGAAACATATAGCCTATCAAGCCTAATTCATAAAGAAATAGACAACCTGAGTAAACCACTAAAGACACTGGATAGGTTATTAAAAACCTATAATAAAGACACTGGATAGGTTATCAAAAACCTCCCAATAAGGAAAAGCCCAGGGCCAGATGGTTTCTGGTGAATTCTACTAAATACTGTAACAGAAGTAATACCCAGTACAGTAGGGCAAGAAAAAGAAATGAAACATATCTAAATTATAAAGGAAAATTAAAACTGCTCTTATTCATGAATGACATTGTCTATTCAGGGAAATATATCAAAAGAGATGTACATGACACTGTGACTCTAAATTATTAAAAGAAAATATAAATAAATAGAGATGTGGTGTGTTCACTGGTAGTGAGTCAGATGATTTAGTAATCTAAAGTGTCAATTCTCCCCTAATTGATAGATCCAATTCAATTCTAATTTTAAAATGTCATAAAGTTAATTTTTTGTAGAACTTAAGCTGATTTTGTAACTTAAGTAAAATACAAAGAAAATATATCATCAAAGACAACATCAAAAAAATCTTTGAAATGTTATTTTTTATGTTGTCTTTGATATTTTTATTAAAGACTTGTTTTGAGTAAAAAGAGTCTTTGAAACCTTCAAAAAGATGACACTATCTGTTATCAATATTTATTGTGACATGAAGTTATAAAGACAGTGTATTTTCGTATAAAATAGATTAATAGATTAGCTGAACAGAATAGAGATTCTAGAAATTGATCTACACATGTTTAGACAACTGATTTTTGACAGGTGAAGGCAATTTAGTGGTGAAAGTATAGTCTTTTCAACAAGTAGTGCTGAAACATTTAGACATCCATGTATAAAAAATGAACTTCAAATCTGTACCTTGAAATATTTATAAAAATTAACTAAAAACATGTTATACCTAAATATAAAATATATAACAATAAATTTCTAGAAGACAATAAAAAAGGAAATATTGATAATTTTGGGTCTAAAATTACTTAGATACAAAAATAAACACTTATACCTTATATAAAATAAACTCAAAATGGATTAAAGATTTAAATGTAAGATGTGAAACCATAAAACTCCTAGAAAAAATATAGGCAATAAAATCTCTGACGTTTCTCTTATCAATATTTTATTGATACATCTCTTTGGGCAAGGGAAACAAAGAAAAAAATAACAAATGGGACTACATCAAACAAAAAAGTTTCACACAGCAATGAAAACCATCAACAAAATGAAAAACAACCCACTGATTGAAAGATTATTTTCCAATGATACATCTGATAAAGGGTTAATATCCAAAATGTATAAAGAACTCATACAACTCAACACTAAAAAACCCCAAACAATCCAATTTAAAAATGGGCAAAGAACCTCAGTAGACCCTTCTCCAAAAAGAACATACAGATGGCCAATAGACATATGAAAAGATGCTCAATGTTACTAATCATCATAGAAATGCAGACTAAAACCACAATGAGATATCACCTCACACCTGTCAGAATGTCTATCATCAATAAATCAGCAAACAAAAAGTACTGGTGATGATGTGAAGAAAAGGGAACCCTCATGCACTGTTGGTGGGTATGCAGACTGGTTTAGCCACTGTGGAAAGCAGTATGGAGTTTCCTCAAAAATTTAAAAATGAAACTGACTTATGACCCAGCGATTCCACTTCTGGATATATAGCTGAAAAACCCAAAACACTAATTCAGAAGAGTATATGTACTCCTATGTTCATTCCAAAGCAGCTCAAGTGCCCATCAATAGATGAATGGTTAAAAAAGTAGTGGTACATACATATAATGGAGTATTACTCAGCCATAATAAAAGAATGAAATCTTACCATTTGTGATAGCATGGACTGACCAAGAGGGTATTATGCTAAGTGAAATAAGCTAGTCAAAGAAAGATAAATACCAAATGACTTCACTTATGGAATCTAAAGAACAATATAAACAAACAAGCAAAAGAGAAACAAGCCCATAGACACAGGGAGTAGACTGGTGGCTACTAGACGGGAGACAGGCAGGGGGACTGATTGAAAGAGGTGAAGAAATTAAGAAGTACAATTTGATAGTTATAATATAGTCATGGGGATGTAAAGTACAGCCAGGGAATATAGTCAATAATGTTGGAATGGCTGTGTAGGGTACTAGGTGGGTGCTGGGAATATTGTGGGGGAACACATTTTGGTGTATGTGACTGTCTAGTCACTCTGCTGTACACCTGAAACTAATACAAAATAGTATGGAAAGCAAACTGTAACTAAAAAAATAAAGGTTGAGGGAAAAAGAACCAAACACACAGTCCTTAAAAGAAATACATAATTAGAGTAATTAGAGTAATAAAATTTAGAAAATTTTGTTCTAAAAACATAATGGTAAGTGTATGTGCACACACACAAAACCTAGAAAAATATTTACTTCTATCTAGATTGTATAAAGAATCTCAAAACTCAATATTAAGATAACAATTAATCTAATGAAAAGAACAGGCAATGGATTATATCAAGCATTTTACCAAAGAAGATATACAGTTGACATATAAGCACTTGAAAATGTTCAACATTTTCAACATCATTCAGATGTTCAACATCATTGATTATGAGGAAAATGGTATTTTAAAGCCACAAGGAGACATCACTACTATTTGAAAAGCTAAAATTAAAAAGATTGGTCATATGAAGTCTTAGCAGGAATGTGTTAAATTTGGAACTGTAAAAGCACTCTGAAAAAGTTTCACAGTTCCTAAACAAATAGAATGTACACCTACTATATGACTCAGCTCTTCTACACCTAAGTATTTACCCAAGAGAAATCAAAGTATATGTCCGTGCAAAAGACTCATTCCTGAATGCCAGTAGCAGCTTTATTTATAATAGCAAAAAAAAGTAATAACCTACATGACCACTGATACATGAATAGATAAACAACTTTTGGTACATCTACACAATGAAAACCTATCACCAATACAAAGGGAGGAACAACTGATATGCACAACAACATGTATGAATCTCAAAGCAATTATACTGATTGACAGAAACCAGACACAAGAGTACATATTGTATGATTCCATCTACATACTATTCTAAAAAAGTCAAACTAATCTTTAGTGACTGAAAGCACATCATCAGTGGTTGCCTAGAGATTTACAAAGCTTCATGAGAAACAATTTTTGGTGATAAATATGTTTATTTATCTTGACTGCTGGCAAGGTTTTATGGGTGTGTACATGCATCAAACTGATTGTCAATTTGTATACTGTGAATATCTGCAGGTTATAGTGTGCATATTATACCTCAATAAAGTTGTTTTCAAAAGATAATACATATACATAGAAAATGCATCTAAAACATTAAGAATTCCTACATATCAATAATAAAAACAGATAATCTAATAAACATGGACAAGAGACTTGAAAAGTCATTTGACATGGTCATTAAGTACATTTAAAGCTGTTCATAACCAATTTTTAGGAACATAAAAATTAAAAACCACAATGACATAAAACCACAATGACATATTACTTCAAACCCTTTAGAATGACTAAAATTTGACAGACAAAATGACATCTAAATAAGAATGTGTAGCAACAGAAACTTTCATACATTCTTGGTAGGAGTATAAATTAGAACAATTACTTTAGAAAACTATTTGGCAATTTCATACAAATTTAAACCTATTTGTCCTGTGGCCTAGAAATTTCACTCTTGGACATTTATCTAAGAGAAATAAAACACACATCCTCACAAAGACTTTTACAATATTGTTTCTAGCAAATTTATTCATATCAGCCTCAAATTGGAAAAAATCCATACTTCCTTCAATAGGATATTCGACAAACAATTCATGGTATCTTTCTACAGTGAAATAGTACCATGCAATACAGGTATTAACAATAGGGGTAACTCTCCAAAACATTGTGTCAGAGAAAGAAATCACTAAAGTCCTAGAGGAGAACATAGGCAGGAAAATCTCAGATATTTCACGCAGCAATATTTTCAGTGATATGTCCCCTAGAGCAAGGGACATAAAGGAAAGAATAAACAAATGGGATCTCATCAAAATAAAAAGCTTCTGCATGGCTAAAGAAAACAGTATTAAAATAAAAAGAGGACCAATATGTTTTCCATATTGGAAAACATATTTGTCAATGATACCTCAGACAAGGGTTTAATCTCCTAAAAAGAACTCACATGACTCCACTCTAAGAAGACAAACAACC
>PVKU01015038.1:0-20008 GCA_004027475.1 Anoura caudifer | reverse complement strand
TCTCTCACTGCTAATACTACCCTCAGCTAATACTAAGGTAACACTAAACGTTTTAAGTGACAATAAATGAAGTAGAATAGAAAAATGCAGGGGTAAATAACAGCTTTCAGATTAAGTTTTATTCTCTGCATGAAACATTTCTTGCCAACTGTGCCCTTTTATACCACTTCTGAAGGTTTAAGGGAGGTGGGCAGACATTAGAAATAAAATGGCATTTGGCAGAGTTCACATTTTACCTTTTATAAAAAGTACAATTAAGTCATGTCTATGCCTCTGCCATCTGAAACCCAGGAAGTGAGAGTGACTTGTCTAAGGTCACACAGTGAATAAGGGACAGCACTCAGTTTCCTGCTCTGGTCTTTCACTTCCAATTGGCTCCACACCACATCTTGCCCTCGACTAAAACCCTGTTGGTTTATGATGCCTTTCATCACATTGCATTGTGTGAGGCTGGTGAGAGAGTGATTCTAGAAGAAGAAATTTCTGTAAGTAAAAAAACTAAAATGATTAGATGTTCTTACTCTTTCTTCAGGTGTAACTTACAAGCCAAAAATTTTGAAAATCATGGCTCTAGGTTGAAGTTAAGCATAGGATGAATAAACTGGTTGGCATACAGAGGAAAAAAGAGGAGGGTCTCAGGACTTATTTTCAGATAATTCTTAATTTTGAGAGGCCTGATAAAGGACTAAAAGCCTGAAAAAGATAGAAAAGGGTCAACCTGTGAGGTGGGAGGAAAACCAGAAATTCCAGAAAAGCCAAAAGAAAAAAATCACCAATATGAAGGGAGTGACCCATAGCGTCTACAGTGACTGAGTGGTGCAGAAAAGAGTCCTTTGACTTTAGTGACCAGGAGGTCATTGGTGCCCTTGGTATTAGTGATGTGTCAGTGGAAGGGTAGAAGTAGGACCCAGGTAAGAGTGGAATGAACAAGAGGCAAGGAATAGGCTCTTCAAACATTTAGACTTCAAGGGGAGCTGGAATCTGGAATAGTAATGGGGGACATAGGGAATAATGAGAAATCCATTTGAGAAGAGATTAATGAGTACTTCTCATTTATGGTCCCGTCTAGGTCATCATGAGATGACTATATAAAATGATTGCCACCGAAGAACAGGGAAAGATGGCTTTCACCGTTAATGGTTGGCAGAGTTCTGTTTTCCTGTGATGAATCAATGTTCAGTGGAAGAACAATATCTTAATGAGTGTGCAGCATGCATCATGAACTGCAGAGCTGATCTAGGAATGCACAGTCTGCATGGCTGCTACACTGCAGCATCTATCAACTAAGAGGCCTCCAAATTTACCATGTGGTACTTAGATGTCACTCTGCTTCATACAGCAGTAAAACAGTTTTGCACATAATAAAGGGAAATGTTTTCTTTTCCCTTTAAAAGTATCCTCCTTCCTTCTCTGGCCTCTCCAGACTGAGTCACGACTCCAGGAAAGGAAAGCATGGAACTCCCTAAGGGAGAAGATCCTTATTAGTGAGACAGAAATCTTGAAAAATTGAGATTTCAAGAAAAGAAGGCATTTCTCCAAATTCCTTTTGCTTCTTTTAGCACATAAGCCAGGCCTGAAAGGCTAGAGGTTTACCATATACATTCAACAATGAGAGAACTCAGAATATGGCCATAGAGGAAGAGGGAAGCCCACCTCTGCCAATCCCAGGAAATGTGGGAAGAAGAAGGGGAGAGAGAATAGAGCATGAAGTGAGATTTGCATGCAACTCTCTGGCTTCTACTCTTTGGGCCAAAATCTGGAAGCTTCTGAACAGGACTCATGGTTCCCCATATTGTGTGAGTCTTAGAAGGACAGGAAAGTGCCTGTGTGCCAAGGATGGGAAATGGTAGGTGCTGGGAGGACTGGTGGAAACCTAAGAACAAAACAAAGAAGCTCCCTCTGGTTAAGAGGACCAGACCAGGGACTCAAGCAGTGACTGCAATTCAGTTACCCCAAAAGGCCAACAGCCACCTCATAGCAGAGACCTGTGAGGATATGGAGGAAAGCCTTGTAAGTCTTAGCCTGCTGCCTTCTCTTCTCCCACTTTGAAGACACACTGAGTTCCATAATCGACTCAGTTACCATTTGGGGCAGCTAAAACTGGGAAGGACATCCTTGAAAGACTGAACCTTACCCAAAGAGAGTGATTCATGCAAGAAACTTTTAAAATCAGTCCAGGAGGAAGTGGAATTTTGAAGCAACTCTAAGGAAATAGTCTATTTCCTTTAATAGTTAGAAAGGCTAGGACAACTTCCCTTTCTGTCATTGGAGATGCAGCTCCAACACCTCCAGGGAGAGTGGTTTGGGGAAGTGTTTCTGCTGTGGTTTAAATGACAACCCTTTCATGGGCAGGCAGCTCAGGGCTGTCTGTGGTAGGCAGTGCCAGACACTCAGAGTCAATTGAAAGGGAATGGGTCACCAGGGAGTTTTCTAACCTGATTGCAGGTTTCCTGGACACCGTGTCCTCTCCTGACCCAACACCTGCTGTGACAGAGAGATGTTTGTAATGAGATGAATAACAAACAGTTTCATAAAGGTTGGGTCACAGGGAACAAAAGGCACACTCACTTAGGTGGAACCAGCCTTTTCCTGTTTTCTTTTATAGTTTTTGTACTGAAGGTTTTGTCAGAGCCTTTAAACTCACATTTTAAGAAAAAGAAATGTTTGCTGTTTCATGGCTGAAATTTATGCTCAATTCTGCTGAGCAATAACCAGAATTTGTTGGGGTTTTTTTATTGTCTGTTTTATATGTAAAGGCTCAGGATATGCTTCTGTTAAGATCAGTTCTAAAATAAAATATTCCCAACAGACAAACTAATTGGACTGGCTCTTGACAGACCTTTGTGATGTGATATTTCTGTAGATTTAGCCTACAGAAGTATTCACAGGTGAAATGTGTGCCCCTGCATGGGGAGTTAGCAAAGCCCCATGTGACCTGCAAGTCCTCTCTCTGCCCTGATGTGACCATCAGAACTGGGGCTCAGCTGGGCATTTTAGAAATTTTTTTCTTCTTTAAACTTTGTGCCTAAATATATTTTTGGCATGTTGGTCCATTTAAACACGGTCATTTACATCTCTACAATTCCTCCATTTTTAAGTCTTGCTGGCAAACTAAAATGTGAAAAATGCTAGTAGGTAAGATTTTACAAGAGCCCAGGATGATGAGTAAAGAGACCTAGAGTGGCCATAACTGCCATTGTTTTGTCTGGGATCCGGGCCTTCAGCAACATTCTATCTGAAAATTAAAGCTAAGTTAGGAAACATAAAGATTACATACTGAGAAATATTTTATCACCTAGATTTCTCATCTTGGAATTATAGTACTCACTTACCAAATAGAATGGAAAATTGGTTATTTCTTTAAAAAACTAACAGCGGTGGATTTGAAAGTACCACTACATCCCTCTGTCTGTCCATCCATCCATCAACCCATCCATGATACATACTTGCCTTAAAATGTGAATATGAAGCCTGCATTGGTTCTTAATAGTGTAGTGTTAGTAAAACTATTAGAATGCAATATAGATGTTACCAGAGAAGGGACCTGGCTCTGAGCTGGTCTTTCTAGGGCCAGCCTGTAGTGTACAGGTTCTTCACGTAGCAAAGATTTTACAATACAAGTCCAGGTGACTATGAGGGTGTGTTTATTAAAGCTGGGGACAGTAAGACAAGGAAGGGCTTAGCGTAGAGGAAGCAACAGAAGCCCTGATTGGTGTGACTTGGTTGAGTGTCCTCCCATTCGGGGCACATGCCTGGAATCGGGTTCAGTCCCACTCAAGGCACATATAGGAGGCAGCAGATCGATGTTTCTTTCTCACATCAGTGTTTCTCCCCTCTTTCTCCCTCCCTTCCCTTCTCTCTAAAAATAAATAAATCTAAAAGAAGAAGAAGAACAATAAGAAGCAACAGAACAGCCTAGACTGGGCTGCTTTAGCTCACTGGGAAGTCAGAGGAAAGGGGCATGGGAACAGGTTCAAGGGTTAGCATGGGATGAACTGCCACTGCCCATTGCTCCCCTGGCTGTGAGTCTCATGGGGTCCCTTAGAGTTTAGGATATGTGTGCCTGTGGCGGAAAAAGAGAGGAAAGAAGAGGGGAAGGGAATGGCATGGGCTGCTCCTCAGAGGGAGAGTATGTGCTGAGTCCTTTTCTTGAGGTTTTTATCTCTCCCTTGTAGGTGAGAATCTTAGGGGACGTCTCAGGGGAGGGTTTCAGCTGCATATTCATCAGTTTTCCAGGTGTTCCCTGTCATAGTTGCGGTCTCTGCTGATTGGTCAGTGGCAGGGCAGTGGATCATTAGTCATGGCAGCTGGTCCTGGTGTTGCCCACCTGGTTTTACTCTTTTTCTGGGCCTGGAATTGAAATACAGCTGAGGCCTGGATGTTATCTCTAGGGAGGTGACCTACTGTATCTGGCTGTAAATCGTTCAGCCAGTTTGTTCAGCTCTCTGGCTCAGTTTCCCTACTCCACTTGTCCTGGCTTCCTGGCCTGTCTCATAGGGAGGAGGCCCCTGAATAGACTTTTGTACTATTTGAATTTTGTACCATGCACATTACCTGTCTCTTAAATTTGTTAATCCATTAATTTTTTGGCAAAATACATGTAGATATTATTAGGTAAAACCTTATACCATGGCACCAGCAAACAGATTCCCAGGCAAGCACACCCCCCAGTGTCTTTTTGCACAGCTGTCTCCACACCAGCTACTCAAGTATCTTCTCCATTATATTAATTCAGTCCCTTTTGATTCCAATCACATGCCTTCCTTCTCTGTTGTGCACATGGAAGGTAAATGTAATTTATGTTCTATTACATTATTTTGTTCCAGTCTTTTTTCCTCTGTGTTCCTTTGTTTTCAGCTACTGATAATTTATATACAAGTAAAAGGGGGAGGAAAGCATATTAATTGAAAAATTGATTCCATAACCATGAGGGTTTTGTTTTCATTACTTTCAGTGTCCAAGAATGACATTTTCCCAGATTTACTCTCCCTTACTCCTTAGAGGATTTTCCCCCTGGACTTTCTGACATCTCATGTTCAGACTAGTTAGTGCCTTGGTCTGCTGTTTGCATTAGTCACACACAAATGTGTTGATGGGCCAGGAGCTTGTTAAATTTATAATCATCAAACATGGGATAAAAGAGCTATTACCAACCCAGGCAAACTAAAATAGAGAATTTTTTTAAGTTACATAGACAATAAGAGATGCAAAGGGTTTTAAAATATGCCAAGCTGATGCCTTCATTTAGCAAATGTGGAAAGAGGCCAGAGAGTAGTAACAGGTAGTAAAGAGGACAGGTAGTAAGTAGTAGGACCAGGCCAGATGCTGAGTCTCTTGCCCTCTTACTTGGTCCTCCCAGCCTCACCCCCAACCACCCTCTTCTCCTAACATATTCCATATTAGTGAATTACAGTGCAACCAATGGAAAGAAATTACCTATAACTATTTGAATATTAAAAAACTATCTGCTGATTATAAGACAATTGGAAACACAGAATTGAAAAGAATTTCATTAGGCACTGGATGCAATTTCAATTTTAAATGTCAACAGTTTTCCTCTATAACAGCAATAATCTCTCTCTCTCTTTCATATGTTCATCTTTACATATATAAAATATATGTGCATATAATATATCTACATATATTGTATATAATGTAAAACATAGAAACCATAAATTATAGAATATATATTTATACAAACTTTGTATAAATATTCTTAAGGAGTCTTGTAATTTCTGCGAGACAAATTTCTGAAGTGATATTTAAATGGTTCTCATAAAATAATAAAGAAAAAAGAGTCAATGAGTATTAAAGAGGAGATAACTATATATAGAACCTCAATATATAATTAGAAGGCAGAAGGCAAATGGATCTGACTTTGCAGAAAAAATAAAGGAGAAATCTAAGTGCCCAGAGCACTGAACCCCAACTGAGAGGAACAGCACTAAGAGAAAACCATATATCAAAAATATATGATAGAAAATCTTTTCACAACTGAAGAGCATTTGATACCAGGCCAAAGGGCCAGACTGATAGCCCAGCAACAGGAGAAAAATGAGCCACAGTAAGGCCCAAAGCTTGGAACACTAAAAACAAAGCATAATTCCTAAATATTTCTAGAGAGAAAATTACAGGTCACAAATTGAAAGTCAGAATGGGGTCTGGCTTCTCTATAGAAAATCTGGAAGTTTGAAGAGAGTAAAGCCAAGTCTTCACAATTATCAAATAGAGAATCATACATCTAGACTATTAAGAGAGTAGACCTCAAAAACATGTTATTCATGCAAAATACCATGCCACCTAAATATTTTTCTAAAATTCAAAACAAATTCTATGATTCTGTCTGTTTTTGTACATGTATGTGAATATAAATAAGAATAAAGAAATTCTGAGTTTTTTTAACCATCGGTTTACTTTAGGGAGGGGTTAGGATCAGGGAGGTGGTCACAGGGTTCTTTATCCTTCATGTATTTCCATGTGTTACTGGAAATAATGTATTTATGTATTATCTGGGTGATCAAAAATTTCTTAATCTTAAAGTAAAGGACTCCATTACTGCTACAAGCTAATTTTAAATGGGAGATTGATTGAAAATTTAAGCTTTTCTCTAACTGTTCATCTGAATCTAATTCTTTTAATTGCCTTCTTTCTATTTCTAGCTTAAAAAATATCCGTTTCAGGCTCAGAAGAGCCATCATGGTTCTTTGATATTATCACATTTCTGTTAAAGAGCTTTCAAACTTGATTGGATTTTAGTAGAATGACCGATTCTGAAGCAATCCTGATGTTACCTGTTTTAGTCAGCTATATAAAAACTCACTCTATTGCTGGTATGATCTAAGATACAAAAACACCAAAAAGCAAATTGGAGAGACCTGAGTTTCCAATAAAAAATTCTCTGTAACTTTGAAAATATGGTTAAGTGCATCGATAAATGGAAACAAAATGAAGGAGTGCTCAAAGGACAAGGCTGAAGTGAAAGCAGGTACCAAAATAAAATTTAATTAAAAAAAAAAAAAAAAGAAAGAAAGAAAGCAGGTACCCAGAGAGGTAGACAGAAATGTAAAGTCTCTCGCCTTGAAAGTATCTACCAAGTTCACATTGAGCTTAGATGTTTTTTATAATGTATAGGTAGTGAGAAAACAGGAAATAAAGCCAAAGTGAGGAGTCTAATGAGAGACCCGTACATAAACCTGGGACTGCAAAGGGCCACAAAACTTCAATATGTATTAATTTAAAAATACACCCATTTCTCAAGGAACTCCAAGAAAATTGTTGGTGTCAAAACTTGCTGTTGAATAGAGGAAGAAAAAATTCTTCTTGATACTTTATGATCAAAAGCTGTCCTGTATGTGTGTTTGAAGCCTGAATTCACACCACCCAACAAAACTCAGGATTTAGTTTAAATGTTTCTCAGCCTGGAAATCCTCCAGGTTCCTGGCATAATTCATCAGTTAGTCTATGAAAGAGCACATATTCAAACTAGCCTTTAAACTATTTCTACAGTTAAAGTTCCAAGAGCTGTCAGTTCATCAAAGCAATTACAACTATTATAAAAATGTCTCTGAGTGAAATTCAAGAGAAACAAAAGACAGCAGAACAAGCCCTATAAAAAGTTAATGTTTTGAAATTATGAGAAACAGAATGTTAAACAAGTACTTTCAAGATTGACAATATAAATAAAGATAAATTGATTTAAAAATGGTAAAGTATATTTGAAAAGAAATTGATTTTCTATAAATAAAAATATACTTACATTTAAAATCCAATGTCTCATTTTAGCCATATAGAATTATTAAATTTTAAAAAGAGTTCTGTAATATTACCCAGAATATAGCAGAATATCAAAGAGATGGGAGAAAATGTTGTGGAGATTAAGAGACATGGAGGATAGAGTGAGAAGAGGAGTTGAGTGAGAATAAGGACACGAGAGTATTTGAAGAGATGTGTTAGAATTGATGAAAGACACCAATGTCTAGAGTTAGAAATTCCAAGCAAGATATGTTTTAAACAATTCCATATCTAGATACATCATATGGAAATTTTAGAAGACCAATGACAAAGCAAATATCTTAAGAGCAACTCAAAAGACATTACTTTTACAGAAATGACAATTAAATTGAAAATTGATTTCTCAGCAACAAGAATAGAAGCAAGAAGACAATGGGATTATATCTTCAATGTAGTGAAAGAATGTATTTTTTACCAATCTAGAATTTTATACCAGAGAAAGTATCATGTACAACTGAAAGCAATAAAAACATTTTCAGCTTATCCCAGAATGACAAAGGATAATGGTGGGGGGTGGTGTTGCAGCAGGGAGGGCTGAATGTTTGTCATCAGTAGATATGTACCAAAGGAATTACTAATCTCCATGCTAATCAGAGGAAGTCTAAATGAAGACCAAAGAAAATTATAAATAGGTAGATAGAGCTAAATGAGCATTGACTGCATGAAATAATAATGTTTTATGGAGATAAATTAGAACTAAAATATAAAACAGTATCATATCATTCAAGAAGAGATTTTTAGTATTAAAGTGTTTTAAGTCCTTGTGTCATTCAGGAAGAGTGTAAAGATAGTGATTAACCCTAGGATGAAAAATATTGAAATTATTTAGTGACACTAAAATAATAAAAAGAGTATATAACTTCATATGTTTCAGAGGGAAAAACATGAGACTGGAAAAAGTAATCCAAGAGAAAGCAAGAAAAAATAAGACACAAAATAAGATGAAAAATGAATCCATTAGTATGAAAACTAAAAACACATTTAAAAATTATTTGTAAATTACAAAAATTGCATTATTACAAAATTCAGCCACGTGCCACTTAATAAGGGCATGTCTGAAGCATAAGAATTTAGAAAAGGAAAAGAAAAAATATGCTATGCAAATAATCACTGAAGTAAATCTGCTTTAGCTATGTTCATATTAAATAAATAGACTTTAAAGCCAAAACAAGGAGGGCTACTATGTAATGATACGATGTTCAGTTCTCAAAGAGGATATAACAATTTTAAATTTACATGCATATAATAGTGTACTATCACAATATATAAAGCAAAAATATTTATATTGACAATACTTAATCTACCGCTTTCATAGAATATATTCACACTTCTTCAGTGATCAATACATAAAATAGATTTCTCAAAAAAACATCAGCAAGGTATAGAAGACTTGGATAAGACAGCACAATTAGAAACTTTACTAATGTGTGTATATACCTATGTGTGTACATGTGTTTATCTGTTTGTATATAGCAAAACAAAGCAACTCTAAGGAAAACCTTATAATTAGCTCTGGCTGGTGTGGCTCAGTGGATTGAGCACTGGCCTGCGAACCAAAGCGTCGGTGGTTCGATTCTCAGTCAGGGCATGTGCTTGGGTTGCAGGCTGTGTCTCCAGTTGGGGCATGCAAGAGGCAACCCCACATTGATGTTTCTCTCCCTTTCTTTCTTTCTCTCTTCCCCGCTCCCTAAAAATAAATAAATAAAATCTTAAAAAAGAAGAAAACCTGATAGTTAAAAAATTACCATTAGACAAAGATGCCCACTCTTATTCCCTCCTATCTAACAGAAAAAATGTTATAACATTTAGCTACTAAGCAAAGAAAAATATAGTTTTTGAATGATATAAATCTATATTCAAAAGGATTTTTAGTTAAATTATTTTCATTAAGAGCTTAACCAATTTACTAAATATGAAATCAATACAAAAATTGGAAAAATGCAGACAACTGTAATTGAACAACAATAAAATAATTAAAAAAGAAATCAATAAAAAATTAACTTCACTTCTCTAAATAAGCAATAGGCAGGTAGCATATATTTAAAGTTTATAATATCATAGAACATATACTGTATACAATAAAAACTTTAGCAATATATATTGAAGATTATGGGCACACAGATAACATTCTATTGTAAATATCAATGAAGGTCTATTATAATGTGCTAATGAATTAGAAGAGCCAATAGCATAAAATTGAATTTTCCCAAATTGATCTAGAGATTAAATGCAATGCCCCCAAACCCTCAACATTTGTAGAATTTGACAAGCTGATTCCATAACTTATGTAGAGAAGCAGAAGCCCACAAATTTCTGAGATATTCCTGATATAGAACAGAGTATGAAGACATCACATATCAAGAATCATTATGAAAATATAGTAATTAAGCTTTGGTGGAATACTGGTAAATTGGACGTTGACACAAATAGGTGGTTCATAAAGAAATACATGCCCATGTGGAAACTTGATTTATAATAAAGTTTCTCCAGAAATTAATGGAGAAATTCAAGCTTTTTGATAAATATTGACAGAACTATTGATTATCAATACAAAAAAATTAAAGTGTATCTCTACTTCACACGATACAAAAAAATCAAGTCCCGGTGGTTCCAGGACTTAAATGTGAGCCATTGCCAGTGTGGTTCGATTGAATGGGCATCATTGTGCCAAGCAAAAGGTCTTGGGTTGGTTTTCCCATCAGGGCACATGCCTGGATTGTAGGTTTGGTCTCCGGTTGGGGCTTGTACAAGAGGCAACCCATCAATGTTTCTCTCTCACATCGATGTTTTTTACCTTCTCTTTCTCACTCCCCTTCCCTTTCTCTAAAAATAAATAAATAAAATATTTTTTAAATACTTAAAAGTGAATTATAAAATTATAAATCTTTAAAGCAATAATGTACTTTCACAGATTTAGGAAAGGGAAGGGTTTCTTTATCAGTATTAAAAAATAAAACATGAAAGGAAATATGGATAATTTGGTCAAAAAGATACTGTGTTTATCAAAAAACACTTTAAAGAAAATGAAAAGACACAACTGCTACACATATAACTTACCAAAAATTAGTATTTTAAAATACATAAAATTCCTCCAGATTAAGAAAAAGACAAACAATAGAAAAACATGTAACAACTTAAGTAGGTACTTCTTATATGGAAAAGCACAAATGGTCAATGACATAAATAGGTTCAACTTCCTTAGTAATCAGGGAAATGCACATTTAAACCATAATGTTACATTATTGTGCATCATCAGAATGGCAAAATTTCTAAGTTTGATTATATCAGGTGTTTGGGAAGCATATGATACATTTTGGACAATTGTAAACTGCTGGTGGGAGTGTAAATCTGTATAAACACCCTGGAGAACAACTTGACATTATCTAGTAAAGTTGAAGATGTTCCCAGGACCAGATATTCCTTGCCAAGGCTCAAACTCCCTAGAGAATTCTTGCATATGTGCATCTGGAGAGCCGTGTGAAAACGTTCACAGCAGTGCTCTTTATACCAGAAAAAAAAAAAAAAACATAAAAAGAAAATAACTCAGCTATACTGCAATGGTAGAGTGAATGAAATTTAATATGTACATACAAAAGAATGTTACAAGGAACTAAATAAATATGACCTATAGCTAAATAAATATGACATATGGTTGAATTTCAGCAGGAGAATCACATATAGTGTGATTCAAATTCTGTAAGTTTAAAAGCCTAAAAAGTGGGTCGATATATTATTTAGGACTACAAGCATAATAAACTATTACTTTTTAAAATATTACTTATTTATTCATTTTCAGAGAGAGGGGAAGGGAGGGAGAAAGAAAAGAAGGGAAATATTGATGTGAGAAGAAATATCGATGGATTGCCTCTTGTATGTGCCCAGCTGGGCACCAAACCTCAACCCAGGCATGTGACCTGACCAGGAATGGAACTGGACATTTTTCACTTTGCAAATGACCCCCAACCAACTGAGCCACACTGGTCAAGGCAAACTATTATTTTTTAAATGTGGGAATGATTAACCAAAAAATGAAGACTGCCATTCCTTTGAGGAAACAGGCGGAAGATGGGACCAAGGAGAGTCATAGTGGGAACTTGAAGCCTGGTGTTTTGTGGGTGTTTATTGCTTCATTTTATTAATACTTTATGTTCTTTAATATCTACTCAATATTTAAGGAACATAGATTTTTTTTTAAAAAGAAGAAGAAAGTGATTAGTCATGTTAGGTGGATTAATCATAATTTTGACAGATGGGATATTTTCATGTCAGCATCTTTAATATTTTTCATTATGTTGAAATGATTCACCATAATTACATATAGAAAGCAGAAAGTAAAATCATTGTGATCAAACCACTGGCTTGCTTAAACCCTCTGCAGGCTTATCAGAAGATGCAGAGCCAAGTCCTACTTCTCAGCAGGTTTCTAAATGGCCCTTGGGTCCTCTCCCACCTGCCAACCCCATCTTGTGCACCATGCTCCAACTATTCTGAGCCTACCAATAAGCCTATGCCTTTGCTTTCTGCTGCTAGGCCACTATTCCTCCAGATTTCTCCGTGACTGGTTTCTTTTCTTCGGTTCTCTGTTCAAATACTATCTGCACATGGAGACTTTCTGACTACTGAACAGGCTCTATCTCCTTTCTCTGATTTACTTGTGGCTCTTCACTCTCAAACATCCTATTCATGAGGTTATTTGTTTATTGCCTGTCTTATCTCCATACAGGACCCACATCCCTTTTTTGTTATTGACCCAAGCTTTTGGCATATAGATACTCTGTGGAAATTTATGGAATAAATTAATATATTTTGCCTAATATTTGGGCAATAGAAAGTTAGGATAGATGGATGGATGGATAGATAGATAGATAGATAGATAGATAGATAAACAGATGATAGATTTTTTTAAACTTGGGAAGCAATAAAGTTCATGGAGCCATTCATTTATTCAATACGTATTTATTATCTGTATATGTTAGGCATGGTGCTAGGTGCCAGGGATACAGAGTAAATAGGAAGGTAGCCAGGAACCTTACACTGAGCATCAGCTGACCTTCAGTTGTTAGGAGCAGGGTCCTAAAATGGTCAGAGTAAATTTAGGACCTAAGCAATTTGGAGATCAATTTACCAAAGAACTAGGGGTGGGATTCTGGGCATTTATTTTCACTAATTCTATAGTAATGCCTAAAGACAGCATGGGAATTAAAGGATGAGAACATCAGAGATAAGAAGAGTTTTAGGACACAAAGCCAATCATTGCACCAACATCAGAGTTTCCCCTAGCAAGCAAATTAAAAGACAGCAAAACATGGGTCTCTGGCTGATTCTTAAACAATGACCCTACATCTCCTCAAACACCCTCTCAGAGATGGCACTGAAAACCCCAAGAAACCCTCTGAATTGGGGAAACCCTCTGAATTCCAAGTTTGAGTGGTGAAATGATACTTCAACCTTTGATCTGTTGCAATAAAATTAAGAAATGAACCCAGGAGAACAGAAAGTCTCTTTAATTATTTTTTGGAGACATATGTTTTTATTTTTTAAGTATTTTTATTGATTATGCTATTACAATTTTCCCAATTTTCCCCCTTTATTCCCCCCTCCACCCTGCCCCCCAACCCTCCAGCATTTCCCCTGCTTAGTTCATATCCATGGGTTGTACATATAGGTTCTTTGAGTCCTCTCTTTCTTATACCATTTTTTTCTTTCCCCATCTATTTTATGCCTACTAATTATGCTTCTTCTTCCCTGTACCTTCCCCTCTAATTCCTCCCTTACCCCTTCCCACTGAACTCCCTCTGTGTGATGTCCCTTTCTCTGATTCTGTTCCTGTTCTGGCTGTTTGCTTAGTTTTTTGTTTTCGTTGTTATTCTTTTCTTTTAGGTTCATTTGTTGATAGTTATGAGTTTGTTGTCATTTTATTGTTCATATTTTTTATCTTCTTTTTTCTTAGATGAGTAAGTCCCTTTAACATTTCATATAGTAAGGGCTTGGTGATGATGAACTCCTTGAACTTGACCTTATCTGGGAAGCACTTTATCTGCCCTTCCATTCTTAATGATAGCTTTGCTGGATAGAGTAATCTTGAATGTAAGTCCTTGTCTTTCATGACTTCAAATACTTCTTTCCAGCCCCTTGTTGCCTGTGAGGTTTCTTTTGAGAAATCAGCTGAGAGTCTTATGGGAACACCTTTGTAGGTAACTATCTCCTTTTCTCTTGCTGCTCTTAGGATTTTCTCTTTGTCTTTAATGTTGAGTAAGTTAATGATGATGTGCCTTGGTGTGTTCTTCTTTGTGTCCAACTTCTTTAGGACTCTCTAGGCTTCCTGAACTTCCTGGAAGTCTATTTTCTTCACCAGATTGGGAATGTTTTCCTTCATTATTTGTTCAAATAATGAAGTTTTCAAAATCTTGCTGTTGTTCTTCTCCTTCTGGCACCCCTATAATTAGGATATTGGAACATTTTAGGTTGTCCCAGAGACTCCTCAGCCTCTTCATTTTTTTGGATTCTTGTTTTTTCATTCTGATCCAGTTGGATGTTTATTTCTTCCTTTTGTTCCAAATTGTTGCTTTGAATCCTGGTTTCCTTCTTGTCACTGTTGGTTCCCTGAATATTTTGCTTTATTTCATTTTGGGTATCTTTCATTTGTTCTTTCATTTTTCAACCAAGTTCACCAATCAGTTCTGTGAGCATTTTGATTATCAGGGCTTTAAATTTTCCATCAGTTAGGTTGACAATATCCTCATCGCTTATTTCCGAGGTTTTGCTATGTTATTTCATTTGGCCATATTTCATTGTCTTGGTGCACCTGATAAGTTGTAAGGGGTGGGGCCTTAGGTATTCACCTGGGCAGGGCAACCCTCTTTGCTGTACTGCCTGTGGGGGAGGGGCCAGAGAGGGAGCAATGCAGTTCACCTGCTCCTCTCTAGCACACTTTCCCACAGGCTCGCAAGTCAGGCTGGAAGTATCTCCCACCAGGCAATCCCAGCCATAGCCCACAGTCAGCTCTGAGTCTCAGTTTTCCCCTTAAGTCAGTCCCTCCCTTGCAGCTCCCCTGAGCTGGGCAGTCAGCCCCGCCCCTCAGCCACCTTGTGGGGGGTTTTTCTGAGTCACCTGCCCCTTGGGGTCTCCTTGCTGGTCTGGTTGTTCTGGTTGATTTTTTCTTTAATTCATTGGTTGTCAGAGTTCCATGCAGTTTGATTTTCTGGTGCTTCTGGTTGTTTATTGATTTTAGATTGGTCATTATCCTCCTTTTGGTTGTGAGAGGAAGTGAAGGGTTTCTACCTATGCCTCCATCTTGGCCAGAACTCCTTCTTTAATATTTTCTGATATGGTATTATGCTTCCTAATTAATTAATATCCTTTACCCAGTTTTATATCATACTGAAATATTAATATGTGGTTTGAAATGTTTAAGGCCATTTTGAACCAATTATACCTGATGTGGGGACACATGCCCTAACCGCATCTTTGTTTCTATGGGATGTTCTGGTTCTGATTCTGTTCATTGTCTCTTTGATTTGTTCCCTGTTTCTAATATAGAACAGGATGAAGGCAGGAAGGCTTTTTTACTCAGGATTTATTTAATCTCTACTACCTCTCTTAGATAGTTCAGAAAGCCCTTGAGAAAATTGCACATTTTAAATACCCTGGGACACTTCTGACCATGTCATAAGGTCACAACAACTGTCTACTGTTGACATCTTGTTTCTTAGGTGCCTAAATGTGCACTCCGGTTTCTCAGTGACTTTTGTCAGCCCCTTACCGGGTGGGCAGTGACACGCACATCTTATCCTCGGGCCTTGAGAATCACTTTCCCACTTATTTCTTTGCTTATTGGAACAAATGCATCCAGCATGCAGACTGTTCATGCTGCCTGTAAGATAACCAACAAACCAAACTGCATTTTTTAACTCAAAGGCTCAATACTTTCATTTAGTATTAAACCACAGACTGTTGGACCAGTAAGTAGGTCACACATTAAGTGATCCAACTTTGTCCTTTGCCATCTGGCTACATGAACCAATGTCAGATGGATGCAAATATATCTCTACAAGGGGACCTTGGGAAACATTGTTAAACACCAAGCACAGTTTGTTACCTATTCCCTAAAGAATGATTTCAAGGTAAATCCAAAGACATCATAGCATAAGTTTAAACACTGGCTATGTGATTTCACTGTCTATTATTTTCATTGGAATGTAGAGTCTGAATGGGCCCTATCTCTGCTTCATTTATGTTAATTTTATTGCATGCCTGAAAAATCGGGAGAATTCAGGAATGGCAGGGAGTGGATGAGGAAGAGTGCATCACAGAAACTACAAGTAGCCTCCAGGGCAAAAAGTAATAATAATACTGAGACAATGAGGCTTGTGTACCCAACTTGCTACTAGATTATCACATAACCACCGAAGCTCACTATGTAATGAAAACCAAGACATCAACTTTGACCTCCCCAGAAGGAGAACCAACTATATAATTCAGACAGTAAATGGAAGAATTATTATTTTTTGTTTCTTATAATGTAGAGGAGAGATAGGAATGTCTTTTTCAAGTAAATATGAAAGATTATGTTCAACATGGTAGCCGAGAACCACAGGTAGCAGCTCAAATTGAACTAACTAAAAGTAAATGAAATGGAAAATTAAATTCTTCCATCACACTAGCCAAATTTCAATAGTCTCATGGACCTAGCATCTCCATTGTTGGACTGCACCAACATACAACTTCCCACCATCACAGAAAGTTCTACTGAATGGCTCTGTGCTAGACCAGGAATCAAATCCAGGCTGCTGCCCGTTTTTGCATAGACCATAAACTAAGAATGATTTTACATTTTGAAATGATTTAAAACAATCAAAAGAAGAATGATATTTCAGGACACAAGAAAATGATTCAAAATTTAAATTCGAGTGTCCTTAAATAAATTCTTACTGAATACAGTCACTCCCTTTCCTTTAAGTATTACCTATGACTGTTTTCTCACTGCAACGGCCAAATTAATTGAGTAGCTGTGACAGAAGCCCTATAGCCTGCAAAGTCTAAAATGTTTACTCTCTGGCTCTTTACAGAAAAGTTTGCCAACCCTTGAGCTAAAGGAGGGAAGGTAGCAGTGTCAGAAATCATTTTAATAGACTATTCCATGTTGTTTGGAAAAGGAAATCAGAGGAAGTGAATGTGTCTCCAGAGCTCATGCTCTGATTGCTTAGGGTACCCTTGTGTTTCAGGATTTGGTGGGGGACTAGTGAGAAGGCTCCAGAAATGCTGAAGGGAACCTTTAATGTGAACCCAGAGGGTTTCACCAAACCCTCAGCTTTCTCAGTGTCTTTTAGTAATTTTTAAAAGAACCATATAAAGGTCAGTTTTCTCTGTAGTCCACTCTCCTTCCCATTGTCAGAAGGCAAATTAGGTTCTCTCAAAGGTTTGACAATATGAAACAAGAAAATTCACTTATCCTCTTGACAGCAATGCCAATTATCTCCTTAACCCTCTCTCAGGTGAATGCCTGAGACGATGAAAATTATTTTGTCAGTGAGACCTGAGCCCACACAGCATCAATGTGCTCTCATTACTATCATCTCTCCCCATCTCTTGAAAACCGGCTCACTGATAAGAATATGTCTTCTCTTATTGAGCCAGGCTTAAATACATGCAGGAAGGTCATTAAGTCATTCTCTATCAGAAATGCCACAGGCTGTTGAGAATTTCCTTAGGACATCAGGATTATATTTTCTGTGCTGATGAATTGACCTGTGCCATGACAAAGTACCCTAGGGAACCCAGCCAACCCATTTGATAATGTTGATGGACAAGATTATATCTGGGGAAAAGAAAGACATCAAGAAACACATTTCTTGTTTAAGCCTCTAATTCCTCAGTATTAGCATTAAGCCTAAATGACTTCAAAGGAGTTAGTCATCAGGTGAAGTCTATGACTGAAAGGAATGCTGTCCAGCTTTTCTTGGTCATGACTCCAGTTCAGGCATAAATGCAAGTCCTTACCTTGATAGTGTGTGTCCCTGACTGCCCTTGTTTGCTCATTGGCTGCTGGCATCAACATCATGGTGCCATATAAAGAACACACTTTCCATCTCCAGGATTTCTGAACTTGATCCTGTGCACCTACTTTAGTTTGTACCGTCTTTGTTTAGATCCCTGGACAAACAGATGTTTTTGGAGTACTTTGTGGGTTGATTAGAGGGTATCTATCTAATTGGTTCAATATAGAATGCCATGTTGATACATATCTGGAAGGAGTCATTGGAATAATACTTGCATAATAAAAGGGAGTTAAAAATCAGACATTTTGATGTTTAGATTTCTCACTGATGTGATGAATTTATTTAATTCAATATAACATTAAAGAATGGCAAGAGCAGAGTACTTCTTAGGCTATATATAAACCATTTTGTTTTTAAACCACAAAAAATGATACTTAGGTAAAATTTTGTATTACTGAAAGGGTTTTGAAATTATTGAGATCCCTGAACATACAACAGCAGTTTGGAAGTGTGAGATTTTTTTTTTTTCTGCATAAAGTATCTAATGCCATATAGGTGGTTTGTCAGAAAAAATCATGAAGCCAAACTGTCTTCAAATTGTCTAAATATATATTCTAAGTCTCTTTTTAAACACCTATACTATCAGTGGTCTTTGATTTATAACCATTGGACCAAGAAATGGCCCATTAATAATAAAAGAGAGCCTTAGCTTTACTATGCATCATTTCTGGAATATATGAGGTCCAGCACATGACAAATGTATAAGTAGGAATGAGCACTGTAGAAGTTGTAGAAGGAGGTTTGCCAGAGGGAACAGCAGGCATGCCAGCTCAGTGGCAAGGGGACCACTGGAGGAAATAAAAAAAAAAATTACTGAGGGGGAGAGAAGATGGCGGCATGGTAAGAGGACGCACATCTCTCTGCCTCCCACACATAGGTCTTAAACCGGGACATTTCTCAAAGCAGCACAGCAAACAGACACCAGAAACACAGCATATTTGAAAACAGATTATCGAAAATTGCAGTGGACGTTGAAAAACCGGACGGTAAGGAGAGTACTCCGGCGGTGCGGAGACCAGGGCGGGGGCTGAGAAACCGGGCCAGGGCTGGCCATAAGTCTCAGGGGAGGGAGCTGGGACATCGCTCCCTGGGCAGCTCCCTGGCACGCCAGCATAAACCTGGTCGCTTGAAATCTCACAGACAGGAGCTAAGATCTCATAGCCCCGGGAGAATCAAACGCGGGAGATGGAGCGCGCGCCTAGGTCTGCGCCCACACGACATTGAAAAACCAGCTGCTCCCTGATCAGCCAAGCAGGGAGCCGGCAGCTCCTTTGTCTGCTCCCTCGCAACATTGTAAACGGCGGCGAGGGGATCGGTGCATCAGCCCGCCCAGGGAGACCCGGTGGGACAGGGTGCGCAGTCGCTGGGCACCATAGGGGTTGAACCGTGTCTGTGGGACAGTTGGAACCTGTGCAAGGAAGACTCAGAGAACATCGGGGCTTGTGGGTGCGCGACCACAGTTCCCGCCTGGGTCCCTGGGCAGAGAATCTAGGGACACCTCTGAGGACAGTGGGCCAGAGAAAACTGAATGCTGAACAAGGGAAAAATAAAAAAATAAAAATAATACGGTCACCCCTCGGCCACTGCAGTCTTCATGACCAGAAAAATCAGCTTGGCAAGATTGATAACAGCAAGAATTAGCACTTTTTGGTGTTATTCGGTTTTTAAATTTTTTTGTGGGTTTTTTTTTCTCTTTTTCTCTTTTTCACTATTTTGATCTCTTTACCCCTCAACTCCTTTTGGCTTCTCAATACTTCTTTCTTGTTTTACTCCTTCTTCCTTTCTTCCCAAGCTTACCACTCCTTCCTGTCTTTTTTCTCTTTTTCATTCTACTTTTCTTTATTCTCTTTTCACTTTTTTATTTCATTTTCCTTCTTTTCTTTCTTCCTTTCCTTCACTTTTCTCTTTTTTAAACACATACAAGTGAGACAAAAACAAAACAAAACAAAACAACAACAACAACAAAAAAAACCCTGGAACTGTGGAAAGACCAGAGTTGGCCCCAAAGAAGGGGCATTTCAACAGCTGAGACACTGGAAGCAGTGAACACCAGGATACCTGAAGGAGATAACACCATTGAATTTCACAGGCATTCTAACACAGAGTCCACACCATAAACCCAGGGAACCAGAACAAACAAATTTAAGAAGCTGAGGCTA
>PVKU01015037.1:0-20016 GCA_004027475.1 Anoura caudifer | reverse complement strand
ATCTGACCCCCACACACCACTACAGTTGAATGCTAACCTTCCTCCTGTCTGTTCTTGATTTGTGGTCAACTTCAGGATTGTGTTACGCCTGCTCTTCATCAAATGCATGGCACATTCTTTTCCTCCATCCATTTGAGGTTCCTCTTTTGCTACATTTCATTGCACTATTACTTTTCCCAGTCAGTCCCCGTCCCCACTCCCATTCCCCTTTCCACCTTAGTGAGCTGCTCAAGTGCATTCCATGTATATACACTTCCTCCACTCCATCTTCCATATGTTTATTTTGACATATGCATACCCATGAAAATATGCAGTGTTGTTTTACATTTACATAAATTGTATTATGCTCTAAATATCCTGATTTTTTGAAAAGACTTTATTTATTTAGTTTTAGAGAGAGGGGAAGGGAGGGAGAAAGAGAGGGAGAGAAACATCAATGTGCGGTTGCCACTTGCACGCCCCCTACTGGGAACCTGGTCCACAACCAAGGCATGTGCCCTGACTGGGAATCAGTCTGGTGACCCTTTGGTTCACAGGCCAGTGCTCAATCCACTGAGCCACACTAGCCACGACCAAATACCATGATTTTTACCTTTTCACTCAACATTAGGTTTTGGAGACCTATCTATGTGGCTACAGTGAATTTGGCTCATTTCTTTTTGTTGTTTATGTTTTTCATCCTATGACTATTACACAGCTTGCTTATCCAGCCCCATGGTGATGGACATCTGGGTTGCTTCAAGTTCTTCACTATCACAAACAATGCTTAAACAAACAACTTCAACTATATTTCCTTAAGGACCTGTGTGAGAACTTCTCTGGAATATATACCCAGGAGCATGATTGCTGGATTGTAGGGTATACACATACTTAATTTCAGGAGGTACTGCCAAATTACTCTCTGGAATACTTGTACCAGTTTATACTCCTACACACAGTTTTCCTTTCCCTTGCATCATCATCAGCACTTGATAATATCCAGCTTTCTACAGGTTATCATTCTTGTAGTGATTTCTCACTATCATTTCAATTTTCATTGAAAATTGAGGTACAGATATACCTCATTTTATTAAGCTTCACGGATATTAAGTTTTTTTTTGCAAATTAGAGGTAAGCCCACCATCAAAAAGATTATAACTAGCTGAAGCCTCAGGCCATTGTTATCATTTTTAGCAATAAAGTATTTTTAAGTTAAAATATGTAAAATTTTGTAGATATCATGCTATTAACTATTAATTCATACAGTATAGTGTAAAAATAATTTTTAAATATATTTCATTGATTATGCTATTACAGTTATCCCATTCCCCCCCCCTTTATTCCCCTGCACCTTTCACACCCCTTCCCACCTGCATTCCACTACCCTTAGTTCATGTCCACAGTTTGTACATATAAGTTCTTTGGCTCCTCCATTTCCTATACTATCCTTAACCTCCCCCTGTCTCTTTTGTACCTACCATTTATGCTACTTATTCCCTGTACCTTTTCTCCCATTCTTCCCCTCTCCCCTCCCCACTGGTAACACTCCATGTGATCTCCATTTCTGTGATTCTGTTACTGTTCTATTGTTTGCTTAGTTCATTTTTGTATTTGTTTTTGTTTTTGTTTTGGTTGTTGATATTGTGAGCTTGTTGTAATTCATTTTACTTTTCATATTTCTGATCTTCTTTTTCTTAGATAAGTCCCTTTAACATTCCATATAATAAGGGCTTGGTGATGATGAACTCCTTTAACTTGACCTTATTTGGGAAGCACTTGATCTGCCCTTTCATTCTAAATGATAGTTTTGCTGGATAGAGGAATCTTGGGTGTAGGTCCTTGCCTTTCATGACTTTAAATACTTCTTTCCAGCCCCTTCTTGCCTGTAAGGTTTCTTTGGAGAAATCAGCTGATAATCTTATGGGAACTCCTTTGTAGGTAACTGTCTGCTTTTCTCTTGTTGATTTTAAGATTCTCTCCTTCTCTTTAAACTTGGACCAGAAGGAAGGTTAAACACGGTTAAACATAATTACATGGCTAATGTAATTATGACGTGCCGTGGTGTGTGCTTCCTTGGGTCCAACTTATTTGGGACTCTCTGAGCTTCCTGGAGCTCCTGGAAGTCTATTTCCTTTGCCAGGTTGGGGAAGTTCTCCTTCATTATTTTTTCAAATAAATTTTCAATTTCTTGCTCTTTCTCTTCTCCTTCTGGTACCACTATGATTCAAATGTTGGAACATTTAAAAGTTATCCCGGAGGTTAATGCCTCTCCTCATTTTTTTGAATTCTTGTTTCTTCATTCTGTTCTTGTTGAATGTTCGTTTCTTCCTTCTGGTCCAAAACATTGATCTGAGCCCTGGTTTCCTTCCTGTCACTGTTGGTTCCCTGTGTATTTTCCTTTATTTCTCTTTGCATAGCCTTCACCTCTTCCTCCATTTTGCAACTATACTCAGCTATTTCTGTGAGCATCCCAATTACTAGTATTTTAAACTATGCATCTGATAGGTTGGCTATCTCTTCATTGCTTAGTTGTAATTTTTCTGGACCTTTGATCTGTTCTTTCATTTGGGCCACTTTTTGTCTTGGAGCTCCTGTTTTGTAGTAAGGGTTGGAGCCTTAGGTATTCACCAGGGCAGTGTAACTCATGTGGCTGCATTGTGGCACAGTATATGGGGGAGGGGTCTAGGAGGGAACAATGCTGCTTGCTTGGCTCTCGGCTGGCTTTCAATCACTTCTGCTGCTACTCACAAGCAAATTGGTCCCTTCTGGTGCTGATTCCTGGGTAGATGGGTTTGTGTACAATCTAGGGTCCCATGGGTCTCTCCAACGAAATCTCCTGTGAGGCTGGGAGTGTCTCCTGCTGCCTCAACCCCCACAGGTTTTCACAGTCAAAGGTTTTGAGGCTTTATTTCTCCACACTGGAACGCCAGGTGGCATGGTCTGTCTCATTCCCCAGTTGTTCCTCCTGGTTTATCTGCATGCAAATGTGGGACCACTCACACTACCAGCCATCATCTTGCCTGCCTAGTTCCTTCAACCTCTGCCTTGCCATGTGTCCTCTCTGCCCAGCTGCCCATCTCCACCCCTCCTACTGGTCTGGATGAATGTTTCTTCACCTCCTTGGTTGTCACACTTCCATATAGTTCAATTTCCTGGCAATTCTGTTGTTTTTTTGTTTTTAAATTTGTTGTTGCCCTTCTTTTGGTTGTGCAAGGAGGCACAGTGTATCTGCCTATGCCTCCATCTTTGCCAGAAATCCTAAACATAATTTTTGTATGTACTGTGAAACAAAAAACTTGTGTGAGCTCACTTTATTGCTATATTTACTTTTTTTGTAGTGATCTGGGATCAATCCTGCAATGTCTCTGAGGTATGCTTATATTAGCAGACATGAAAGTCTCATTATATTCAAGTTTCCCCTTCTGTGAATTATTCTTCACATTCTTTGCCCATTTTCCTTTTGGGTTTACTTTCTTCTTTTTCTAGTTGTTAATATTTTGTTAGTTTTGTGTGTTGCAACTATATTCTCTTAATTTACCATCCATTTGTTAATTTTATATATTCCTTTCTTCTTTCCTTTGCTGACTCCAGATTCATAGCCATGAACTGGGTATTCAGTCCCTGCTGAAAGATGGGCAGGGAAAGGAAGTTTCTGACCATCTTCCATTTCCATAGTAGGAAGTGGGACACTGCCTCTCAACAAGACTCATACTGGGAGAGGAGGAAATCTTCCTAAACAGAATAGAGATTTAAATGCTAGGCAGCTACTAGAGTTCACTTGTTTGATTGCCCAACATGCACATACACCTTTCTTCCCATATTTATGCTAAAAATGCTACCACCTAGTACACTACAAAAATAACTCATATAATCAAAGTACTCTCATTCTCTCTCCAAAGGGAGACAATCAAAATTGTAAATTAGAATGCTTTCAGGTGCAAGCAACAAAAAACCCAATTCAAACTGGCTTAAATAATAAATGAAGTTTATTGGCTTACTTAATCGAGAATTTGAAAAGCATGGCAGACTTCAGGCATGGTATGATCAGAAATATGATTCCATTTTTCTGTGATTCTCTTGGCTCTGCCTTCTCCATTTGTCAGTTTCATCTTCATGTAGGCTTTCCATATATTCCCTAGATGACTAACAACACCTATAAGGTTACATGTTTCTTCGTTCATATTCAAGCAATGACAGGTCTATTCTTTTCCTCAAAATCTGAAAAAAACATCCTAAGCCTCAGTATGATTGGTTCATCCCTGAAGCAATCATCATTGTGGGAAGGGCTTTGAAATTACTCACATTGGCTTACAGTCATGACCACTTAATGATAGGATTTCATTCTGAGAAATGAGTTGTTAGGCAATTTTGTCATTGTGAGAACATTATAGAGTGTGCTTACACAAACCTACATGATATAGCCTACTACACACCTAAGCTATATTGTATAGACTATTGCTTCTAGGCTGCAAGCCTGTACAACATGTTACTATACAAAACACAAGACTAAATCAAGCACAAGAGAAAATGATACAATCAAGAGATGCCATAAACATGAGATGTGTAAGGCTGCTGCCAGTATTATATAGAACACTATTTTATAGCAAACATTTTTACGCTCATTTTTAAAGAGTATACTCAAAGTAATAATAAAAAGTACAGTATATTAAATTCATAAAGCAGTAAGAAATAACTATAAGGAAATTATAATGATTATTGCCAAAATAAAATAAAATAAAATCCAATAAGGAGGTTGGAAGGAAAAACCCATTTCTTCCAGAAAAAAAAACCCAAAACAAAAAGAAGAGATGGAGAGAGCTATGATGGGGGGTGGGGGAATGCAGAGAGTAAGTAAGAGAGGAAGAGAGAGATAAAAAATAGGAAAAGATGAAAACTTTATAATTGTTTATTTTTATAAGATCAATTCAGAAGTTCCAAAAATAAAGACCAAAGAAATTGGAGAAGAATGTATCAAAGAAATAATATAAGAGAATTTCCCAGATTTAAAGGACTTCAAAATAAAGGTACCTAAATAATGACCATCACAATAAATAAGAAAGACTCCAACCTATACATATAATTATGAAATTTTAGAATATCAAGGTTATAATTTTAAAAAATAAGGAGGAATGAAGTAGAAGTACTTTTGTCTATTTCTTCTACCAAGTACAACTAAAATCCATGGACAATATATAAAAAACAAATATAAGATGACTGAAATGTGGAGAGTAAAAGCCAAACCAGCTAGGGAACTCAGCAACAGGCTAACAACACTGTAGTGAGTTCTCTTGGTTTAATTTTCACCTCATATGGACTTGTTGCTGGAGAATGTAGCAATTAGATAATAACTATTATACTCCAGCTAACCATTTCAGTAAAAACTGTGGACCCACCAGCAAAGGCCAATTGGGGAACTTAGACTTCCATGTTCACTGGTTGTAAAGTCACCTCCCTACCTTCCTGCAGGGGTGCTGTCAGAGAAGGTTGAATGGGGAGCTGAAACTCTCATCTTCATCCAGCAGTAATGAAAAAACCCTACCCATGGGCTGGCAACAGAGACTGAGTGGGGATCTTTGACTTTCATGCTCACCTGAAAGTATGGAGGCAACATTCACTCTTCCACTGGTGGAGCAGTGTCTGCAGAGGCAATCTAAAACAGAATACTTAAATAAGATCCAGACTCACATAACACAATACTCCAAATGCCCAATTTTCAATAGAAAATCATTCATCATACAAGAAACCACAAAGATCTCAGCTTGAATGGAAAAAAAAAGATACTCAACAGACCTCAATTGCTGAGATGTCAGAGATGTTTAAATTACCTGAAAAGGGTTCAAGGAGGTAGCATAAAAATGCCACAATAGATCATTAGAAATGTGCTTAAAACAAATGAAAACTTTCAGCAAGGAAACAGAAGATATAAAAAAGAACCAAAATGAAATTTTAGAACTGAAAAAAAAATAACCAACAAAAAAACCTTAATGGATGTGCTCCACAGTAAAATGAGAAGTCAGAGGAAAGACTCAGTGAACTTGAAGGTCAAATAATAGAAACAATAGAAATTACCCAATCTAGACGACAGAGACAAAACTGACTGGCAAAAAAAAAAAAATCATATATATGAACTGAATGGGGATATATGGCTCAGAGACCTGTGAGACTATAACAAAACATATGAAATTCATGTCACTGGGGTTCCCACAAGGAAAGAAGAAAAAGAGATTGCTTATCAGACTTACCATAAATACTGGATGGTAGAAGAATGCAGAACAATGCCTTTAAAGTTCTGTGGAAAAATGAAATTGAGACTCAAATTTTACAACCAAATGGGAGAATGGAATACAGATATTTTCATACTGTTTTGCACAGTGGCTGCCTCAGTCTGTAATCCCACCAACAGCGCACTAGGGTTCCCTTTTCTCCACATCCTCTCCAACACTTGTTTGTTGGTTTGTATATGATGGCCATTCTGACAGGTGTGAAATGGTATCTCATTGTGTTTTTTTTAAATATATTTTATTGATTATGCTATTACAGTTGTCCCATTCCCCCCTTTATTCTGTCCTGCACACCCCTCCCACCCACATTCCCTCCCCTTTAGTTCATGTCCATGTGTCATACATAAACGTTCTTTGGCTTCTACTTTTCCTATACTATTCTTAACCTCCCCCCATCTATTTTCTACCTACCATCTGTGCTACTTATTCTCTGTACTTTCCCCCCCTCTCCCTGTCCCACTCCCCTATTGATAAACCTCCATGTGATCTCCATTTCTGTGGTTCTTTTCCTGTTCTAGATGTTTGCTTAGTTTGTTTTTCTATTCTGTTTTAAGATTCAGTTGTTAATAACTGTGAGTTTGTTGTCATTTTACTGTTCATATTTTTTATCTTCTTTTTTCTTAGATAAATCCCTTTAACATTTCATATAATAAGGGCTTGGTGATGATGAACTCCTTTAACTTGACCTTATCTGAGAAGCACTTTATCTTCCCTTCCATTCTAAATGAAAGTTTCACTGGATAGAGCAATCTTGGATGTAGGTCTGTGCCTTTCACCTTTCATGACTTCAAATACTTCTTTTCAGCCCCTTCTTGCCTGTAAGGTCTGTTTTGAGAAAACAGCTGACAGTCTTATGGGAACTCCTTTGTAGGTAATTGTCTGCTTTTCTCTTGTTGCTTCTAAGATTCTCTCCTTCTCTTTAATCTTGGGTAATGTAATTATGATGTGCCTTGATGTATGTATTCCTCCTTGGGTCCAACTTCTTTGGGACTCTCTGAGCTTCCTGGACTTCCTGGAAGTCTATTTCCTTTGCCAGATTGGGGAAGTTCTCCTTTATTATTTGTTCAAATAACTTTTCTACTTGTTGCTCTTCCTTTTCCCCTTTTGGTACCCCTATACTTGGGATGTTGGAATGTTTAAAGATGTCCTGGAGGTTCCTAAGCCTCTCCTCATTTTTTTTAATTCTTGCTTCTTCATTTTTTTCTGATTGGATATTTCTTTCTTCCTTCTGGTCCGCACCATTGATTTGAGTCCCAGTTTCCTTCCCATCACTATTGTCTCCCAGTACATTTTCCTTTATTTCACTTAGCATATCCATCATTTTTTCACCTAATTTGCGACCAAATTCAACCAATTCTGTGAACATCCTGATTACCAATATTTTGACCTGTGCATCTGATAGGATGGCTATCTCTTCATCACTTAGTTGTATTTTTTCTGGAGTTTTGATCTGTTCTTTCATTTGAGCCATTTTTTTTCCTCAGGGCACCTGGTACATAGTGAGGGGTGGAGCTTATGGTGTTCTCCAGGGCAGAGTATCCCATGTTGCTGCCTTGTGATGCTGTATGATGGGGAAGGGTCTAAGAAGGAACAATGGTTGTTGCTCTGCTCATTGCCTGTTTTCAGTCACTTCCCCTGCTTCCCACAAGCAAAGTGGGCCCTTCTGGTGCTGATTCCTGTGTGTGGGGGTTTGTGTACATTCTAGGACCCTGTGGGTCTCTCCAACCAACTCTCCTGTGAAGCTGGGAGTTTCTCCTGCAGCCACTGCAACCCCCACAGTTGTTTTCAATCAGAGGTTTGAGGCTTTATTTCCCTGCATTGGAGCTCTGGGCTGTGCAGTGTCTTGCTTCTCAATTGTTTCTCCTGGTTTATCTGCATGCGAATGTGGGACCCCCAGCTCCACTAGCTACTGCCTTGCCAGCCAGCCAGCAGCCGCCTTGCATGCTCTGATCCTCCAGCAGCTGCCTTGTGAGCCCTGGTCTACCAGCCGCTGCCTTGCCTCGAGTCCTCTCCTCCCACCTGTGCATCTCCCCCCCCCACCACTGGTCTGGATGAATGAATGTTTCTTATTTAACTCCTTGGTTGTCAAACTTCCATACAGTTCAATTTTCTATCAGTTCTGATTGTTTTTGTTTTTAAATTGTTATTGTCCTTTTGGTTGTGTGAGGAGGCACAGTGTGTCTACCTACACCTCCATCTTGGCTAGAAGTCCCCTCATTGTGGTTTCAACTTGCATCTCTCTGATGGCTAGTGATGCTGACCATCTTTTCATGTCTGTGAGCCCTTTGTACACCCTCCTTAGAGAAGTGTCTGTTCAAGTCCTTTGCCCATTTTTTAATTGGGTTGTCTGTCTTCCTGGAGTAGAGTCACATGAGTTCTTTCTGTATTTTGGAGATCAAACCCTTGTTCAAGGTATCAGTGGCAAAAATGTTTTCCCATATGGTTTGTTCCCTTTTCATTTTACTGCTGCTTTCTTTAGCCATGCAGAAGCCTTTTATTTTGATGTAGTATCATTTGTTTATTGTTTCCTTTATGTCCCTTGGAGGTAAAAGACCTGTACTCAGAAAACCACAGAATATTGAAGAAAGAAATTAAGGAAGACATAAATAAATGGATGCATATACTATGTTCATTGAATGGAAGAATCAATGTCATAAAAATGTCCATACTACCCAAAGCAACCTATAGATTTAATGCAATCCCCGTTAAAATACCAATGACATATATCACAAATATAGAACAAATATTTCAAAAATTTTTATATGTACCCATCCATAAATGATCCCAAATAGCCTCAGCAATTTTGACAAAGAAGAAGGACAAAGGAGGTGGGATCACAATACCTGATATCAAACTATATTACAAGACCACTGTAATCAAAACAGACTGGCACTGGCATAAGAACAGACACATAGACCAATGGAACATAATAGAGAGCCAAGAAATAAACCCATGTTTCTATGGTCAATTAATATTTGACAAAGGGGCCAGGAACATAAAATGGAGTAAAAATAGCCTCGTCAATAAATGGTGTTAGGGGAGCTGGACAAGTACATGCAAAAAAAAAAAAAAAGAAACTAGACCACACATGGAGAAAGACTTAAATACAAGTCATGATACCATAGAAGCTGTAGAGGAGAACATAGACAGGAAAATTCCAGATATCTCATGCAACAATATTTTCACAAATCTTTATTATATTTTTCATTAGTATTTACTCCCCTTATACCCCTTCCCCCTTATTTCATTTATTTCTGCTCTCTTCTTTATTATATATTTCCTTCCTTCTACTCACTTTGGGGCTTGTTTGGTTTTATTTTTCAAGTTCCTTTAAATATAAAGATAGATTGTGCAGCTGTGCTTTTTCTTGTTTCTTGAGATAGGCCTGTATTGCTATGAATTTTTCTTTTAGGATTGCTTTTCCTGGGTCCCACAAATTTGGGGCTGCTGTGTTCTCATTTCAATTTGTTTCAAGGTATCTTTTGATTTCTTCCTTGATTTCATTGTTAACCCATTCATTGTTTAGTAACATGTTATTTAGCTTCCACGTCTTTATGTGTTTTTCAGTTTTGTTCTTCTCATTGATTTCTAGTATCATAGCATTACAGTAAAAAAAATGCTTAATGTGATTTCAATCCTCTTAAATTTATTGGGATATTTTTGTGTCCTTACATGTGGTCTATTTTAGAAAACATTCCATGTATACTTGAAAAGAATGTATATTCTTCTACTTTGCAGTGAAATGCTCCGAAAATATCACTTAATTCCATTCTATCTAGTGTGGCATTTAACACTATCATCGCCTCGTTAATTTTCTCTCTGGAAGATCTATCCATTAATGTCAATGGGATGTTAACCCCCCTAATATAACTGTATTTCTGTCAATCTCTTTTTATGTCCATCAAGACTTGCTTCAAATATTACATGATCTTATGTAGGGTGCATAAATGTTTACTAGGGTTATATCTTCTTGTTGGATTGTTCCCTTTATCATTATATAGTGTTCCTCTTTGTCTCTTACTATAGACTTGGTGTTGCTAGCACAGCTTTTTTTCCCTTTCCATTTTCATGAAGTATCTTTTATATCCATTTACTTTTAGTCTGTCTGTATCTTTTGTTCTGAGGTAGGTCTCAAGAAGACAGAATATATGTGGGTCTTGTTTTCTTATTCATTCAGCTATTCTATGTTTTTTGACTGGAGCATTTAAGTAATTACATTTAAACTGATTATAGATAGATACATATTCATTGCCATTTTATTTTTAACTATGTTCCTCTGTTATTGCCATCTTCATCATTGTCTTCTTTTTCTTCCTTTTCTGGCAAGACCTTTAACATTTGTTGTAATACTAGTTTGGTGGTAACAAACTCCTTTAGCTTTTTCTTTTCTGGGAAGCTATTTATTTCTTCCTCAATTTTAAATGATAGCCTTGCTAAGTAAAGTAGCCTTGATTGTAGGTCCTTGATTTTCATCTCTTTGAATATTTCATGCTAATCCTTCTGTTCTGAAATGTTTTCTTGAAAAATCAGATGGTAGTTTAACAGGAGCTCCTTTGTAGGTAACTAACTGCTTTTCTCTTGCAGCTTTTAAAATTCTCTCCTTGTTTTTAAGTTTTGCCATTTGAATTACGTGACTTCATGTGGGCCTCTTTGTGTCTATCTTCCTTGGGACTCTGCTTCCTGGATGTGTGTCTTTTTCCTTCACCAGGTTAGTGAAACTTTTGGTCATTATTTCTTCAAATAGGTTGTTGATCCCTTGCTCTCTCTCTTTTCCTTTGATACTTCTATGATAAGGATGTTGTTATACCTTATGTTGCTTCAAAGGTCCCTTAAACTATTCTCATTTTTAAATGCTTTGCTTTTTTTGCTGCTCTAATTGTTTCTTCTACCTTGTTTTCCAAATAACTGATTCAATCCTCTGCTTCATCTAACTACTATTTATTCCTTCTATTGTATTATTTATTTCAACTATTAAATTATTTATTTCTGACTGTTTCTTTTTTTATGGTTTCTATGTCCTTTTTCATGCTCTTGAGCATCCTTATAATCATTACTTTGAACTCTATAGCTAATAAATTGCTTGCCTCTATTTTATTTATCTTTTCTTCTGGAGAATTCTCTTGCTCTTTTGTTTGGGGCCTGTTTCATTGTCTCCCCATTTTGGCTGCCTCTTCATGTTTGTTTCTATGTATTAGGTAGATCTGCAAAGACTCTGGGGCAGACCTATATTAGATGCTGTTGTGACTGGCCCTGGCAACCTGTTGGGAGCTATCAGTGATTCGCAGTTTATGGTTCCCCTGCTGGTCCTCAGTGCAAGTGGAAAGGACCAAGTTGTGTACCAAGGCTGGCTTTCATGAGCCCTGGTCCCAGGGACAGGTCAGAAAAGTCTCAAAGCACCCTGAGATCTGCCTCCATGTGCAGGCTACCTGCTAGGCTTAGTCACTGAAAGATCCTCTGGCTGTACTCCTCAGCAAGGCTTAAAGTTCATAGGTTGGGGAGAGAGGGACTTCTGTGGGTGGAGCTATTGCTTCTCCCTAAGCTCATGCCAAACAGAGAAGAGTGCTCTGCTTGAGAAAGATGGCTTCTGCAGTATGGGAGCATGACTAAGCACAGGGATCCTGGCAGATGACCCTTCAGCTCTTTCCCCAGAGCCACGAGCCCCAAACTCTCCTCACACAGCTCTAGTCTTCTCTGTCCTCCCCTCCACTAGAGCCCAGGATAAATGGCCATAAATGGAATTTTGTGTATTGGCCTTTAAGAGGGTGACCACATCTCTAGCCACTTCTCCCTGGCAGACAGAAACCCCACTGCTTTTCACAGCCAGATTGTATGTGGTTATCTTTCCTGGTTTGGTGCTCTAGGCTTAGGAGCCCAGCTTTGGGTTTAGACCCACACTTATCAGGAAAACCCCCACACAACTGAGATATCCATCCAGCCCTCTCATGCCTCTGCACTTCCTAGTAGTCTCAATTTGGCTTCTTCAATAAGTCTTTGTTTTTAGGCTTCTGTCCAGCTAGTTTTTGGTTGGTTATTAAGGATGCTGTTTCTATAATTTAGTTGTAATCCCAGTTTGGTCCTGGGAGGAGGTTAATGTACCTTCCACCTAATCCACCACCATCTGGGTCCTCTGTTTTCTGTATGTCTTACAACTTCCTGTCCCTTACTTCCATAATAACTGCCTTCTTTGCAGTTAGTTAAAGTTTTGTAGTGCCAAGTTTTGATACCACTCTCATTTTTAGTGTTTATATTCTACAGACGTATTGTGGTTGTCATGGTGATTACATATAACATCCAAAAGTTATAATGATATCATTTCAATTGATACCAACTTAATTTATAATATCATGCAAAATCTCTACTCCTATACAGATTTGATTCACATACACATTTTATGTTATCAATATCACAAAATACAAGAGAGAAGATGGTGGCACGATAAGAGGATGCACATCCCTCTTCCCCCTTCACACAGGTGTTAAACCAGGACATTTTTCAATGCAGCACAGCAAACAGACACCAGGAACAGAGCATATTTGAAAACAGATGATCAAAAATTGCAGTGGACATGGAAAAACCGGACGGTAAGGAGAGTACTCCAGGGCGGAGACCAGGGCGGGGGCTGAGAAACTGGGCCAGGGCTGGCTGTAAGACTTTAGGGAGGGAGCTGGGGCAACCACTCCCTGATCAGCCAAACAGGGTCTCGGCAGCACCGGGATAAACCTGGTTGCTTGAAATCTCACAGAGTGGAGTTAAGATCTTATAGCCCTGGGAGGACCAAGCGTTGGAGCACACACTTTTGTCTACGCCCACGCGCCATTGTAAACAGCTGCATGGGGATCGTTCGCACCAGCGCGCCCTGAGACACCTCAGGTGCAGTCGCTGGGTACCTCTATGGTCTCTCGGCCCAGCGCTGGCACTCGCGCCAGCAGGGAGCAGCAATACGGTCTCCCGGCGCCATCACGCTATTGCGCCATCGGAGACCTGAGTGGGCTGGTAGGAGATCTTAGACACTGGTGTGCAACCTGCGTAGGGGTCGAGCCGTGTTCATGGGACAGTTGGCACCTGTGCAAGGAAGACTCAGGGAACATAGGCGCTTGTGGGCGTGTGACCACAGTTGGCGCCTGGGACCCCGTGCGGAGAGTCTTGGGATAACTCTGAGGACAGTAGGCCAGAGAAAACTGAGTGCTGATCAAGGAAAAAAAATACGGTCACCCCTCGGCCACTGCACTCATCAAGGCCAGAAAAACCAGCTTGGCGAGATTGATAACAGCAAGAATTAGCGGTTTTGGTGTTTTTCGGTTTTTTGATTTTTTTTGTTTTTTTTTTCTTTTTCTCTTTTTCATTATTTTGATTTTTTTACCCCTCAACTTCTTTTTGCTTCTCATTACTTCTTTCTTGTTTTACTCCTTCTTCCTTTCTTTCCAAGCTTCTCTCTTCTTCCTGTCTTTTTTTCTCTTTTTTCTTTTTCATTCTACTTTTCTTTATTCTCTTTCCATTTTTTAATTTCCTTTCCCTTCTTTTCTTTTTTCCTTTCCTTCTCTTTTCTCTTTTTAAATACATACGAGTGAGACAAAAACAAAACAAAACAAAACAAAACAAAGAAACCCTGGAACTGTGGAAAGACCAGAGTTGGCCCCAAAGAGGGGGCATTTCAACAGCTGAGACACTAGAAGCAGTGAACACCAGGATACCCGAAGGACATAGCACCACTGAATTTCACAGGCATTCTACCACAGAAGTTCACACCATAAACCCAGGGAACCAGAACAAATCAATTGAAGAAGCTGAGGCTAACAAGAAGAGTCTCACAAGCAATGGGAAAACAAAGAAACAATCCCCAAATGAAAGAAAAGGAGGAAGCCCCAGAAAGAATGCTAAATGAAATGGAGGCAAATCAACTATCAGATTTTGAGTTCAAAGCAATGGTTGTCAGGAAGCTCCAAGAGCTCTCAATGAGCTACCAAAAACTACACGGAAGCTACAAGGAACTCACTGCAAACTATATCAACATGAAAAAGGAAATAGAAACTATCAACAAGGGCCAAGAGGAAATGCAGAACACAATTTCTGAACTGAATAACACAGTGGAAGGAATGAAAAGCAGAATCGATGAAGCAGAAGATTGGATCAGTGAGTTGGAGGACAAAGTAGAAAAAAACAGCCAGAAGGAGCAAGAAAAGGAAAAGAGGCTTAGAAAGAATGAAGAGGGATTAAGAGAAATGCAAGACAGTATGAAACATAATAATATCCATATAATAGGGATACCAGAGGGAGAAAAAGAAAAGCAAGGGATGGAAAACCTATTTGAAAAAGTAATGATGGAAAACTTCCCTAATTTGATGAGAGAAAAAGTCACACAAATCCAGGAATCACAGAGAGTCCCAATCAAGAGGAACCCAAAGAGGCCCACTTCAAGACATATCATAATTAAAATGGCAAAATTCCAAGACAAAGAGAGAATCTTAAAGGCAGCAAGGGAGAAAAAGGAAGTAACATACAAGGGAGCCCTGATTAGGTTAGCATCCGACTTCTCAATGGAAACACTCCAAGCCAGAAGAGAATGGCAAGAAATATTCCAAGTAATGAGAACCAAAGGCCTGGAACCAAGACTACTTTACCCAGCAAGGCTTTCAATCAAGATAGAAGGCCAAATAAAGAGCTTCCCAGACAAAAGAAGTCTAAAAGAATACACCTCTACCAAGCCAGCTCTGCAAGAGATACTAAAGAGACTGCTTTAAGGAAAGGAGAAAGAGAGGGAGAGGAACACAGGTACAAAAATGGCAATGAATAAGTACCTATCAATAATAACCTTAAACGTAAATGGATTAAATGCTCCAATCAAAAGGTATAGAATAGCCGAATGGATAAGAAAGTATGACCCACACATATGCTGCCTACAAGAGACCCACCTCAGGACAAAAGACCTACACAGACTCAAAGTGAAGGGATAGAAACAAATTTTCCAAGCAAATGGACAGGGAAAAAAAGCCGGGGTAGCAATACTCATATCAGACAAAATAGACTTCAAAAGAAGAGCCATAAAGAGAGATCCAGAAGGTCACTTCATAATACTTGAGGGAAGAATCCACCAGGAAGACATAAACATTGTAAATATATATGCACCCAACATAGGAGCACCTAAATACATTAAGAAAATCTTAGAGGACTTCAAGAAAGATATTGACAGCAACACAATTATAGTAGGGGATTTTAACACCCCACTGTCAAAAACGGACAGATCTTCTAAACAAAATATTAACAAAGATATTGTGGCACTGAACAACACCCTAGATGAAATGGTCTTAACTGATATATATAGAGCCCTTCATCCCAAAGAAACTAAATACACTTTCTATTCAAATGCACATGGAACATTCTCAAAGATAGACCACATGATAGGTCATAAAACTAACCTTATCAAATTCAAGAAAATTGAAATCATATCAAGCATCTTCACCGACCACAAGGGACTGAAACTAGAAACCAACCCCAAGGGGAAAAACACAAAGTCCTCAAAGTCATGGAGATTGAATAGCATGCTATTAAACAATGAGTGGGTCAAGAATGAAATTAGGGAGGAAATCAAAAAGTTTCTGGAAACAAATGAAAATGAACTCACAACGACCAGAAACTTATGGGACACAGCAAAGGCAGTGCTCAGAGGGAAGTTCATAGCGATACAAGCCTACCTAAAAAAGATAGAAACATCTCAAACAAACAACTTAACTCTACGCCTACAAGAACTTGAGGATCAACAGCAAAGACAGCCCAGAGCAAGTAGAAAGAAGGAAATCACTAAGATCAGAGCAGAATTAAAAGACATTGAGACTAAAAGCACAATTCTAAAGATCAATGAATCCAGGAGCTGGTTTTTTGAAAAGATAAACAAAATTGACAAACCATTAAGCAGGCTCATCAAGAAAAAAAGTGAGAGGACCCAAATAAACACAATCAGAAATGAAAGAGGAGAGATTACAACTGACACCACAGAAATACAAATGATTGTAAGAAATTACTATGAAGAACTGTATGCCAAGAAATTTGAAAACTTAGGTGAAATGGACAAGTTTCTAGAAAAATATAATCTCCGAAAACTCAATGAAGAAGAAGCAGAAAGCCTGAACAGACCAATAACAGCAGATGAAATAGAAGCAATAATCAAAAAAGCTCCCAACACACAAAAGCCCTGGACCAGATGGTTTCACAGGAGAATTTTAGAAAGCATTTAAGGAAGAGCTAACCCCTATCCTTCACAAACTTTTTGAAAAAATCCAAAATGATGGGAGACTACCAAACTCTTTTTATGAAGCCAGCATCATTCTAATCCCCAAACAAGGAAAGAAAACTTCAGGCCCATATCGCTGATGAACATAGACGCTAAAACCCTCAACAAAAAATCGGCAAACCGCATCCAACAATACATTAAAAAGATCATACATCATGACGAAGTGAGATTCATCCCAGGGATGCAAGGATGGTTCAACATACGCAAATCAGTAAATGTAATACATCACATAAACTAAAGCAAAGACAAAAATCACATGATCATATCAATAGATTCAGAAAAAGCATTTGATAAGGTACAGCATCCATTTATGATAAAAACACTCAGCAAAGTGGGAACGGAGGGAGCATTCCTCAACATAATCAAGGCCATATATGAGAGACCTACAGCCAACATCATACTCAACGGGCAAAAACTAAAATCTTTTCCACTAAGATCAGGAACAAGACAAGGATGTCCACTTTCACCACTTCTATTCAATACAGTATTGGAAGTATTAGCCACAGCGATTAGACAAGAAAAGGAAATAAAAAGCATCCAAATTGGAAAGGAGGAAATAAAACTATCATTATTTGCAGATGACATGATAGTGTACATAGAAAATCCTATAGACTCGGCCAAAAAGCTGCTCAACCTAGTAAATGAATTTGGCCAAACAGCCAGATACAAAGTCAATATCCAAAAATCAAAGGCATTTTTGTATACAAACACTGAAACAGCAGAAGCAGAAATCAAGAAAAAAAATCCCATTCGGTATAGCAAAAAGAAAAATAAAATACCTAGGAATAAACCTAACCAAAGACGTAAAGGACCTGTATGCAGAAAACTACACAACATTGAAGAAAGAATTCAAGGAAGACACAAACAAATGGAAACATATACCGTGTTCATGGATCAGAAGAATTAACATCATCAAAATGTCCATACTAACCAAAGCAATTTACAGATTCAATGCAATACCTATTAAATTACCAATGGCATACTTCACAGACATAGAACAAACACTTCAAAAATTTATATGGAACCATAAATGACCTCGAATAGCTGCAGCAATTTTGAGAAAGAAGAGCAAAGTAGGAGGGATCACAATACTTGACACCAAACTGTATTACAAGGCCACTGTAATCAAAACAGCCTGGTAATGGCACAAAAACAGACACATGGACCAGTGAAATAAAATAGAGAGCCCAGAAGTAAACCCATTTCTCTATGGTCAATTAATATTTGACAAAGGAGGCAGCAACATAAAATGGAGTAAAGGTAGCTTCTTTAACAAGTGGTGTTGGGAGAACTGGACAGCTACGTGCAGAAAAATGAAACTTGAACACCAACTTACACCATACACAAAAATAAATTCAAGGTGGATAAAAGATTTAAATATAAGCCATGGCACCATTAAAGTCCTAGAGGAGAACGTAGGCAGGAAAATCTCAGACATTTCACGCAGCAACATTTTTACTGATATGTCCCCTAAAGCAAGGGACATAAAGGAAAGAAAAAACAAATGGGATCTCATCAAAATAAAAAGTTTCTGTATGGCTAAAGAAAACAGTATTAAAATAAAAAGATAACCAACTGTATGGGAAAACATATTTGCCAATGATACCTCAGACAAGGGTTTAATCTCCAAAATATATAAAGAACTTACATGACTCCACTCTAAGAAGATAAGCAACCCAATTAAAAAATGGGCAAAAGACTTGAACAGACACTTCTCCAAGGAGGATATACAGAAGATCCAGAAACATGAAAAGACGCTCGATATCGCTAGCTATCAGAGAGATGCAAATTAAAACCACAATGAGATACCACCTCACACCAGTCAGAATGGCCATCATAAACAAAGCAACAAACAACAAGTGTTGGAGAGGTTGTGGAGAAAAGGGGACCCTAGTACACTGTTGGTGGGACTGAAGACTGGTACAACCACTATGGAAAGCAGTATGGAATTTTCTAAGAAAACTAAAAATGGATCCACCTTTTGACCCAACAATTCCATGTGAGGATTATATCCTAGAAACCCTGAAACACCAATCCAAAAGAACCTATGCACCCCAATGTTCATAGCAGCACAATTTACAATAGCCAAATGTTGGAAGCAACCCAGGTGCCCATCAGTAAATGAATGGATCAAGAAACTATGGCACATTTTCACAGTGGAATTCTATGCAGCAGAAAGAAAGAAGGAGCTCCTACCCTTCGTGACAGCACAGATGGAACTGGAGAGCATTATGCTAAGCGAAATAAGCCAGGAGGTGAAAGACAAATACCATATGATCTCACCTTTAACAGGAACCTAATCAAAAAAACAAACAAACAAGCATGATATAACCCAAGACACTGAAAATGAGAACAAGAGAGGAGAGGGATAGGAATATCCAGGGAAAAGGGGAAGGGATTAGAGCAACAAGTATGAAAAACACATGGACAAAAGCTACAGGGGGTGGTGGAAATTGGAGGGAGCTGGGGAGGGCTGGGGCAGTGGGATGGGATGGGAGTAGAAAACAGAAAACTGTATAAGAACAACAATTAAAATAAAACTTAAAAAAATATTGACTTCTGGCCAAGATGGAGGCGTAGGCAGACGCACTGTGCCTCTTCTCACAACCAAAATTAAGGACAACAAAGATTTAGAAACAAGAACACAACCAGAACTCAGAAAATCAAACTGTTTGGAAGTCCAACAACGATTCATCCAGACCGGTAAGAGGGGCGGAGTCGCGGCAGGAAAAAGTGGAGGTGCGGATGGGCACACAGGCAGCAGCAGCTGGCAGCCCCCAGGTGCACAGGCGGCGACTAGCAGACCCCAGGCACGGGGCGGCAACTGTGCAGAACCAGTGAGGCCGCACAAGGCGGCTGGTTGACCGGGTGGTCCCACATTCATGCACAGATAATCCAGGCAAAGGGGAAGTGGTGGAAGGAACTGGAATCTGAGAGTGAGCAAAGCAACCGCCATTATCTCCTCTCAGACCCCGCCCCCACATACAGCATCACTACCCAGCGACTGGGCTGTCCCGCCCTGGGGAACACCTGAGGCTCCACCCCTCACCACGTAACAGCCGCGACTAGACAAAACAAACAAACAAACAAACAGACAAACAAACCCAGAAATGGAAATGGCTCAAACCGGAGAACAAATCAAAGCCCCAGAGCCAATTTATCTAAGCGATGAAGAGATTGCCAACCTATCAGATGCACAATTCAAAACCCTGGTGATCAGGATGCTTACAGATTCAGGATACATTGGTTGATTTTGCTCACAAATTCGATGAAAAAAATGAAGGCTACAATAAGTGAAATGAAGAAAGATGCATGGGGAACCAACAGAGATGGGAGGAAAACTGGGACTCAAATCAATGGAGTGGACCAGAAGGAAGAAAGAAACAACCAAACAAAAAATGAGGAAGAAACAAGAATTCAAAAAAATGAGGAGAGGCTTAGGAACCTCCAGGACATCTTTAAATGTCCCAA
>PVKU01015036.1:0-20032 GCA_004027475.1 Anoura caudifer | reverse complement strand
TTTGGCTATTTACCATAGAAAATTTTGATTCTTCCAGGAAGAGTTTGCTTTATTTTTTTGAGACAGAATTTTTATGTACTCTAATACTTTATACATAAGCACTAAATGTGGATATAAATATATATGCACATTTTTCTAAATATGAAATTGACTACACACTTGTGAGATGCTACTGATCTGGTACCAGTATGGGGACACTTATGAATATGCACTTTCACTCTGCATTTCCTTTTCATTACCTGTTTTTTTTTTTTTTTTTTTGGCTCTCTTCAGTGCCTCTTTGAAGCCATTGGTGCACACCTTAGAGAAAATACTGATTTTGATCATAAAGAACAAAGTGGAAATAGAGACTATATAAAATACATATATTATATATATGCTAAAGTGAGTTCTGTATGGGTCAATATAGTAAGTGACTTTGAATACACACACACACATATATATGTGTGTGTATATGTGTGCGTGTGTGTGTGTGTATATATATATATATATATATGCTTTGATGACCTAAGTTGATATATAAATTATATATTAGTTTTTGGTGAAAATCCAATCATAAATAGTGTGAAGAGATAGAGAAAAATATAATTTTTTTTTTCTTCTTGAAAGACATGGGGATGGTATAATACTCTCTTGGCACACTGCAAATGATATAAATCCTTATATTAGTGCAGATTATTGATTTTCTGACTGTAGGATCCATCATAATTGAAGAGTAAACTATGCTATTTAATTTCTGTCAGTGCTGCAAAAGTATATAATTTAGAATTATATATTAAATGAATTTAAACAAGTCCCTTGGATTTATTTTTCTCCCTCATTTGAATTAAACTGCCCTTCTGTATGGTAATGAGAAGATATAGAATCCCTACTTCATGATGAAGAATGATTAGAATTTTAACATTTCTTTTGGAATATAAATTAATCCTCTTGTTAGTAAAAATGGAAAAGAACGCGCCTGTTGCTCTCTAAAGCACTTAACAGAGAATGCTATCTTACCCATTAACTATGAGCTTGCTGCCTCTTTTTCCTTGCATGTTTTTCTAATCAAGGACATATTTTCTGCCCTAAGGCACGTGGGAGTTTAGCAATTACTTGCAGCTCTAACACTAAGCAATTTCTTCTGGGACTGAAATCTGTTAGAGTTCAATTTTCTCAACCACAGACAAAATGATGAGAATGAATTCATTCCTTCAGAATGAAACCAAGTGAATAAACTAAATGTGATTGAAATGAACTTAGGTGGCACTCATACATAAATCAACAGGCTGCCCGGCACATGTCCCGGCTCTACATTCTCATGGCATGTGTTTCTCATTTCAGCAAATTTGAAAAGTTTTAATTTTTTCAATTTAATTTTTTAATGAATCTTTTTAAAAGACCATTACAATTTCACATAAATCTAAAAATTATATGTATGAAATAGAGAACAAGCTGACAGTGACCAGAGGGGAGAAGGGAGGGAATTTCAGGGGAACGGTTTGCAGGAACAAGTATAAAGGACACATGGACAAGAACAAGGCGGGGTGGAAACAGGAGAGAGGTGGGGAGGGCTGGGGGGGTGGGTTGGGATGGGAGTAAAAGGCAGAAAATTGTACTTGAACAAGAATTAAAATAAAAAAAATAAATAAAATTATATGTATGAATATTGCCATATCATCCTGTAAAGAAAGCGCATTACTCTATGCACTCTCCAACAGCATCCAGTGACCTGTGACCACTCAGCTTCACCACAGCTCAGTGCTAGCAAACGCTGGTGGGGGAAAGAAAAACCTAAGATAGTTTTGAAAATTTACACTCATTTCAGGATAAGTGGAGTTAAATAATTTTCATGTTTTATGTTATATTTATGAATTATTTGGGGATCAAGTCACTACTTCCTTACCTATTTATGTATTTACATATTGTTTTTCCATTTCTTTTTAAAAACTTATTGTCATTCAAAGAATTGAGTCTTTTGCCACACATATTGCAGATTTTCCCCACAGATTATTTGACACACATATATCATTTGTAGGAAATTATCCAACACATGCATTGGGAAGATTTATAAAGCTATATTTATTGTTCTATTACTGGCAAAAGCTAACACTAGAATTCAGATAAATATGGTGAGTAGAGGGCTGATGTGATAAATTATGCTGTATCCCTTCAATAGACTGTAAAGTTAATTTGAAGAATGAAGCAGACCTATTTGTGATAGCCAAGATATACTATTGGAGAAAAACAATACTGAAAAGTGATTTTATCTGGCAAATAGAATTTAAGAGCAAGGCTGAGAGTTTTATATCTTACTATATAACCTTTAATATTATTTTATTACCTTGAACTTGTATTACATTTATCATCATCATCTTTGTAGTTGCCATTGTCATCATAATCATTCAAGTACAGAATTATTTTGGTTACCTTTTAGTAACTTGTTTACATGGAAATGGAATATACTGTATCATATGAATTCCCTTTTCCTAGGATTTGTTTTTGGCTGGTTGGTTTTGCAAAGGAGAATATCTGCAATAGCAATTGGAATTGAAAGGTAAGGATGAATGGGAGACATTTTGGATATTGATGTATAATTTGTGTAGCTCTTGGAGGATATATTCTCATTTTGATTTTTCTGTGTGCATCTTTGTCTCATGTTAAAGGAATCAGGAAATCTGACTTATATTACCAAGCATCCCAATTATACTGTAGCTATAAAATGAGAGGTTTGGACTTAATCAGCTTTAGGTTACCATTTTCTCCAACTATCTGTGATTCCATGGCTTTTTCATTTCAGTATCATGAAACACTCAGCACAAATGAATGGTAAAATGCCAAGATCACAAAGATAAACTGCATCCAGAGTTCATGCAACTGCAAATGGGAGCAAAGTTGCAGATAAACTCTAGCTAGTACCTGTGAGGAATGCTCACCAACATTGCCTGTTAAGTCGTGATTGTTGTGTTACCAATCACCTACAAGAGTGCATGGGTGTTCCCATAGAACTGGCTGAATTGCCAACAAAAAGAAATATTTTTCCCTTATATGCAGGAATTACTACATTAATCCCCCTACTACTTTGATTCTGCATAATAAGAGTTTATCACTACGTACTGTAAAATCTGGGAAAATCAAGTAATGAGTCAGAGAGAGAAAGTCACAGGTGGTCCTCTAACATTTATTTCAATTACATACCACATTCAAAAATATAATCTTGCTTATAGTCTCAACAACTGTTTTTTTTTCTTTTCTGCACAATTAAAACAGATCTATCTCTATATTCTGGACTCATATAAACTATAGTCATGAGAACAATGTTAATTAATCAGAACACCACATGACTGTCTTTATTTTGATCTTAGTAGACCCATAAGGGAAGCTAAATAAAAATCAGAAGTGTATGAGTGCCACAGCTTTGGAATATAAAATGTGAATTTAGGCTTAATGCAGTCACTATAATACCTTGCTGTGTTCCTTTCTTACTGATAGGATGTTCACACAAATATCACTAGAATATTTATCAAGTCCTTGCACTGAAGCTTTTGAGTCCACTTGCTAAAAGGGCTAGACTTGCCTTCTGGACCATATTTCTCAAAGGCCTTTGCTTAAAACTTACCTGAGAGGATTGTTCTGCATTTGATTTAATCATTCTAATTATCTAATAGAAGTTTACTAATTTCATTATTTTGGTTAACAATTTCTTTTGACATGCAAATACTCTTAAAAGTTTCAATCCTGCCAGAATGGGAACATTGCAGTCACTCTGAAGGTGAACCTGACTTTGCATATGTTGATTGTTTTGTGCACTGATATTAAAAATATATTTTGAAAGAATTATCTCATTTGATTGATCATCAGTCAAAGGAAAAATCAAGCCATTTAAATATTGGCCATGTACTATTTCTGTAGATACTACAAAACTAAAATTCAGTTCCCATTTTCTAATAATTCCTTTAAAATATTTTTGCACCTGTAATAAATATAGTCATTTGAAAATTCTAAAGAAAAATTACATATGTTAAGGAATCTAGAGTTCTAAAGGCCTTCCATGATAATGGCTTTCTGTGTTGTGTCATTTCCACTTTAAATGTATAAGAAAAGTCATTTATATGAAGTATAGGAGCAAGAAGAAAAAAAAAAAAAAAAAAAAACACCTAGCCTGCAAAGAGTAATTCAAGTAAAGCTCGTACCTAAGGTCAGGGAAAAGCAGGTAAAAATATCTCATTTAACATTCAGTGAGCAAGAGTTGGAAAGGTAGCATATTTTGGGATGCCATATCCTCTCCTTCAATGGTGCTTAGTTCATGAAGATGAAACCCTCATGAATAGGATTAGAGCACTTACAAAAGAGAATCCAGTGAGCTCTGTTGGCCCACTGAGAACCAGGAAGCAGGTTCTTGCAGAAGTGTGCACTTTAAGCCTTTCTCTTATTTCTACTTCTGATTCATGAATGTAGATTCAGAACTTTGACATTAAAAAGATATCATTGTTGTAAATTAATAATCTCTGTAACCTCAGCTATATATTCAAATATTTATATTCAAGGTAGTATACTAGGCACTGGAAGCTCAAAGAAAACTAAGAACTAAATCATTCTCTCACTGAATTAATTTTTTCATAAATAAGAGGTGAGTCTCTTAGCTTCTTTCTTAAACAAGCCACCTCTTTACTGTGAGCCCCCACCAAGAAAATTTTAAGATTAAATAAAGTAGTGCATTTCAAATGGTGTGGAGGGGAGTAGTGGGAGGGAAAGGAAGACAACTGTACCTAAGAAAAAGAAAAATAAAATAAAAATTAGATTTCATACCATTTAGTAAATGCCAGTTCCTATCTATTGCCAGCTTTTACCCTACTAAACTTTAAACTTAATAATTTTATTAGTTCTTATTATAAGGGCTTTTGGTAAACCTTTAGAACTACATTTGCAACAATTCATAGTTTTTGTTCTGTTTTATCTACACAAGCATACACCTAAAATCAAACTGAAATGTAAAAATCTGAAAACTGTGTTTGAAATGTTCCAAGGATTATTTTGGGTGCTCTGACACTTGTGCACCCTCCTGGAATAACATCATTCACAGAGATTGTCTGAATTTTAAGAGTTGTCTTCAGTAAATTTCTACTTTTCAGATTCTAGAACTAAGTTGTGAAAGCTCAGAAATTTGATTTTTAACTCCAGTCTAAGAGAAAATCAGTCTTTCATGCTTGAGCTTAAATTAACCTCAAGTTTGTTTTTCATATCAGAATTCTAATAATCTATAATAAAAACAATAATTCTTAATGTACCAAAATATACTTGTGTCCTCAGCAGTCATTAGGTGGATGGAAAAACACATGATACTTGTTGATTTTGTTGCTTGTTGTATTAGGCTATAAATTTCATTAAAGGATTGACTATTTACTCATCTTTTCACTCAAGCAACTAGCATAGTACTCAACAAGCATACAAGTATCTGATGAGTGAATGAGTGGGTTTAAATGATATTATTTGAAATGATCATTTATAATTAAAAGAAAATCAAACTAATTAAATTGTCAGTGTACAATATATGTAAGGTTTACATGTAAACATACTATGCAGAAAGTAAAATCTCATATTTCACCAAGATTGAAAATGTCATAGGCTGTAAAGTAATAAAAGCATGAAAGATCTGCCTTTATTAAGTCAAGCTCTATAACCTATACCTTTTCTGATAATAATCTCACATCAATGGCAATCTAGTTAGTCCTGGCATGGCTATTACAGAAGTCATGACTGCTAAATTCACAATAAAATCCAAATTCTAAGAGTTATGATGCTAGAATATCGCATGGATAATAATAAATACAGCCTTTGTAACAAAGCAAGCCACATATATTACAGGGCTTTCTGTCAATGTATATTTTTCTTGATAAGAAATACATATTTTTCATAATTTTTATTTAAATAAATATGCTAAGGAGGTTTTGAAATAAATCGCCAACACCTTGGAAGCAGAAAGTACAAATTCTCCCAGGAGCATGATGTATCACACACCAGAAAAAAACAGTGGTTGCAGGTGAATAACAAATAAAGTTGCTTTCTTTTCTGGTTTCTTCGTGAAGTCTTAGATTCAAACAGCTCTGAATTCTCAGCCATAGAATGAAGAAATGAAAAAAATATATATATAGAATCTCAAAATTCATAAATTATACATAATCGTTTCCAGCAACCTCATTCTAGCTCCAGCACATGACTATTAATTTACCTGCAGCACACCTTAGCAAGGAATGCATTTTTTCTATAACAGAATAATTAGATAAGCTAATTGGTATTTTGTCTCTAAGTCATTGTTTATGTAGAAGATAGGTTATTTGAAGAACTCTCCCTTTTAAAAATGCAATGTTGTCTGGGAAACTATGTAACCATATGGCTAGGAATTACACTCTATATATCTTTTATATTGCACTGAACACAAAAACCAATTACGCATTAGTCCTGAAGTTCAGCCACATAGCATTGGCTCTAACATTCAGAAGTCCATCAGAGCAAACTTCCTCTCTGACCCCAATACCTGAATAGATGGGGGTCCTATGGAAACTTTCTTAACCTCTCGTAGCCCCATTCTCCTCATTTGGAAAGTAAGGATGTTTACAACTATTTTAAATTATAATGATCCCGTTAGATGACTTGTGAAAGTTCTTTATAAAATGCAGTGCATTATAAAATGTCTAGTTTTTAATTTTCTATAACCAATCCAACCACCTAGATGCCATTAAAAGTATAGTACTGCATCACTTAGCAACACAGGGCTCTGAGAAATGTGCTGGGCAATTCCATCTCTGTGTGGATATCACAGAGTGCACTTAGGTGAACCTGGATGATACATCCTACTGCCCACCTAGTCTATGTGGCGCGGCCTGCTGCTGCTAGGGTATGAGCCTGTGCAGCATGTTAGTGTACTGAATAGTGTAGGCGCTTGTAACGCTATAGTAAGTCTTTGTATATCTAAACATACACAAACAGAAAAGGCACAATAAAAATATGAGATAAAAGATTTAAAAATGGCACAGCTATATATGGTACTTACTATGAATGGAGCTTGTAGGACTGGAAGTTACTCTGGGTGAGTGAGTGAGTGAGTGAATGAGTGAATGGTGAGTGAATGTAAAAGTCTAAGACATTGCTTTATACTACCATACACTTTATACACATGGGTAAACTTCAGTTCCACTAAATTTATAAAAAATATTTATCTTCTTTTAATAATAAATTAACCTTACATAATTGTAAATTTCTACTTTACAAACTTTAAAAAAGTATTTTTAGACTTTCCAACTCTTAGGTAATAATGCTTAGCTTAAACAAGCACATCACATAGTGGTGCAAAAATATTTTTCTTTATATTTGTGTTCTATTGTCTTTTTTCTGATTTTAATTTTTTTAACTTTTAAATCATTTTTTTTGTTGTTGTTGTTAAAACCTAAGACACACACACATTAGCCTAGGCCTCCACAGATTAGGATGGTCATTATCACTGAATTCCACCTCCACATCTTATCCCACTCGAAGGTCTTCCAGGGCAATGCCATATTATAACAGCCACTTATTCTGGGACACTTCCTGAAGGAACTTCCTGAAGCTCTTCTAAGGAAATAACACTCTTTTTTCCCCTTATTTCCCAGTAATCCGGTAATGTAAAAGTAATCGTAGCTAGTCTCTCTAATGTGGACCCTCCCATTTATGTAGGAGGTGTGACTCTTCTCAGAAATATGTTCATGGTGGTTTGCTAGGTTTGTTTCTTTTTTATTATAAATTTGTTTGTAAGCAGATAATGCACAATAAATATTTCTTTCTATTAATGAAAACCTTACACTGTCAGGGATCAATGTTTTTAAACTTTTTAAGGAACTTGTTGAGGTCTGCAAAAGCGTCTGCTAAACACTTCCCTGTGAATCTTCTTGGGGGTTTTGCTTATTCTTCTGAAGTTGCTTTTCTTGCTTCTTCTTTAGCTATGTACTGTTGTTCCCATTCCAACAATTTTTTGTTAGTTAGTTCCTCAGGAAACACCTCTAGGATCTCTCCAATGTCATCCTTTTCCACACTCCAGTCAAAGTTTTCTACCATCTCACCCCCCACCTTCTTGATTTTAGTGGCCTCCTTGTTCTTGACAAATTCTTTGAAGTCAAAAATGAACATCTTGTGTGTCTTCTTCCAAATGGCATTGATGTGGTCCTTGGTAACATCACCCCAAAGCCAAGCAAGATTTCTGGTGCAGTTATGATGTTTTAATCCTTGTAGAATTGCATTAGTATCTTCTCAGTATCTTCCTCCTCATTTGCAGCAACATCTTGGGTAAAGAGCTTCCTTAGGTAATAGGCTTTAAAGGATATAGTGTTTCCAGATCTGTTGGTTGGATAAAAGAGGTCATGTTGGAGAGAGAAAAGCTACATTGACATTGTGATGAACATCACCAAGAAAAAAGATAATGTCCAAGAATATTATCAATAATGAGCAAATCTTGAAAGGTATGGTATTCTCCAAAGAGTACTTCTCCATTTCATTGGCATACAAATTCAGGAGACCATCTTGGAAGAGGATCAGGGTCACCCATGACTTATTATTTCTCCTTTATTACACTGTCAGTGTGTGCTTATTGATATGCATGATGGTCCTAGGGTTCTCACTGTACCAGACTGAAAAAGGTTTCATATGCAGATTGCAACACTGTCCCCCCATGAAAGACTGTTATCATGTCCTTGAAAGCCTTGAAACCTGGTGTTGACTTGGCCTCCTTATGGATGAAAGTTCTTTCAGGCATCCATTCCAGAAGAGGGGGATTTCATCTATATTGAATATCTGCTCTGACAAGTAATTTTCCTCCAGATCAGCTTATCTGGAGATCCAAAAATTCTTCAGCTGCCTTCACATCAGCAATTGCCTGCTCACCACTCACGTTCATATTTTGTAATGAATAAAATTCTTGCATTGTTTAAACCACCCAGAGCTAGCAGTAAATCCAGCTTTATCATCAGGTCCAGACTTTTCTTTCAACTTGCAAATAAACGTTTTGCTTCTGCTGTGATCATTGTGGAGTTGAGGATACACTTCTGTTTTTAGTCTTAAAAGCAGATCATGAGAAGTTTCTCCCTCTCTGATATAGGCCCTTCTCAAATTGTTGTTAGTCTCCTTGCCTTCAATGAAACAGATACATTAACAACTTCTAACACTTCGTTCATGTTCTTCAAGATAGTAGCTGTGGTGGAATGGGGAATGTCTGACTGGTCAGCAACAACCATCACTGGTAGTCCTTCGTAGTCTCTAATCACTCTTTTAAAAATGGTTTTATTTATTTTCAGAGAGAGGGGAAAGGAGGAAGAAATGGAGCAAAACATCAATCTGAGAGAAAAACATCATTTGGCTGCCACTTGAATGCCCCTGACCAGGGAACTGGCCTGCAACCCAGGCATGTGCCCTGGCTGGGAATCAAATCAATCCACTGAGCCACACATCAGGCAGGGCATCACTTTCAATTTTGCTTCCAGTTCAGTCATTCGATGTGACTTCAAAATCAGCTCTGGATTTTGTATGCTTAGGGGCCATAATTAACAAAACAATATATGATTAAATCAAGCACAAGAGAAAATAATGCAATCAGGAGACACAGCACACATCAGATACATGACTCCGCTGCCAGCACAACAGCATACTGCTTCACAGCAAACTGATTTATAAGCAGAAAGAGTGAGTTCTAAAATAAAGGTAGAATGCATGGTATAGCAAATATATAAACTTTAAAGAATGTTGTTTATTAGCATGATCAATTATTTTGTACTGTACTTAGTAGAATGTGCTGTACTTTTATACACTGGCAGTGCAGGAGTTTTGCTTACACTAGAATGACCACACATATGTGAGTAATGTGTTACGCTATGATTTTATATTAGCTATGATGTTACTAGATGATAAGAGTTTTTCAACTGTGTTACAATCTCATGAATCCACCATCATATATGTGGTTTGTTGTTGACTGTAACATCATTTTGCGATGCATTACTGTAGATTTGCAATCTTCAAAAGTAGTGTTACCTGCATATATTAATTCATCCAGCAATACTTAAAGATCACCTACAGCATGTCAAGTAATCTTCAATATATTAGGCATCTGGCCAAATTTTCTGTATTTATGGAGCCAACGTTTAAAAGGGGAAATAGACAAAACAAACAAAACAACTACATAAATTCAGAGTCAGGGAATAACAGGAGATAGCAATATGGAAGACTTATCTGAATTAGTAACATTTCTATCTATTTTTTTCTATTTTAATAGTTGTTCAAGTACAGTTTTCTGAATTAGTAACATTTTATCAAAACCCTGAATGAGGTCAGTATATTCTATGCAAAAGAAACATTGATTTGAAATGTTCTAAAGTAGGAATAATCTCATATTTCATGAATCATAAAAAGACCATAAAGTTGGGCCTTTCAAGTCAAAGTTGAGAATTTGGATTTTATGCTAAATATTATATGAAGTAATTGGATAATTCTGAATAAAAAGAAAACATGTTTTGTGTTATGAATACCATGGTGGCTACTGTGTTTAGAAAAGTCTTAAGGAGACTAGAGAAAACAGGGTAGCTTGAAGGTTGAATTGGGTAAATAATTAATGATATAATTGGAACTAGGCAATGGTGGTAGAAGTGATGAACTAATGGGCTCAATGAGTGATTATATTTGAGGTGACATAAAGTCAGCCAAGAAAGGAAGCGTGAATTCTTTGGTTATATTTTGCTTGCTTGTTTGTTATGTTGATTAGGTTCCACTTATAGGTGAAATCATATCGTATTTTTCCTTCACCACCTGGCTTCACTTAGCTCATAGGTAGCAAACACAAGGCCTACAGGCCGAATCCGGCCCTCCACCTTGTTTTATCTGGCCTGCACCTTGTTTCTACCCAGTGGCAGTGCCAAGCTCTTGCTTAACTGTTAAGGAGTAGTTACACTTATACAGTGCTAAAATTACATTCAGTTCTTTGAAGGCAACCACAAGGCTGATGTGGCACCCAGTGAAAATGAGTTTGACATCCCTGGCTTAGCATAATACTCTCCAGTTCCATCCATGCTGTCACAAAGGGTAGGAGCTCCTTCTTTCTTTCTGCTACATAGTGTTCCATCATGTAAATGTACCATAGTTTCTTGATCCATTCATTTACTGATGGACACTTGGGTTGCTTCCAACACTTGGCTATTGTAAATTGTGCTGCTAGGAACATTGGGGTTCATAGGTTCTTTTGGATTGGTGTTTCAGGGTTTCTAGGATATAATCCCAGCAGTGGAATTGCAGGGTCAAAAGGCAGTTTCATTTTCAGTTTTCTGAGGAAATTCCATACTGTTTGTTTTGCATAGTGGCTGCACCAGTCTGCATTCCCACCAACAGTGTACTAAGGTTATCTTTTCTTTACATCCTCTCTAACAGTACTTGATTTATTTATGATGGCCATTCTGACTAGTGTGAAATGGTATCTCATTGTGATTTTAATTTGCATCTCTCTGATGGCTAGTGATGCTGGGCATCTTCTCTGGGTCCTCTGTAAGTCCTCCTTGGAGAAGTATCTGTTCAGGTCCTTTGCCCATGTTTTTATTTAGGTTGTTTGTCCTCCTGGAGTGGAGTCCCGTGAGTTCTTTATATATTTTGGAAATCAAACCCTTGTCCAAGGTATTATTGGCAAATATGTTTTCCCATACCCTTGGTTCTCTTTTCATATTAATTCTGTTATCTTTACCCATGCAGAAGCTTTTTATTTTGATTAGGTCCCATTGGCTTATTCTTTCCTTTATGTCCCAAACTTGATCACCAACTTACATCATAAACAAAAATAAATTTGAGGTGGATAAAAGACTTAAATATAAGTCATGATAACATAAAAGTGCTAGAGGAAAACATAGGCAGGAAAATCTTAGATAAATTTTTCAGTATGAAAAATTTTTGTTTCCTCTAGGAATCCTTAGTTAACCTCCTTTCCCAGGTTGGTTTAATTTCACCCAATCTGTATTGTTATAGGAATTTACAATATCTCTATCACATTGATTACAACCGTCTGTTCCTTTGTTAGATTTTCATATTATCTTTTGAATGCTATTGGAATAGTGTTTTATTTTTTGTGTGTTTTTTAATCTCTGTGAATATCAAATACATAGCAATAGAAATAATCCCTGGCTGGTACAGCTCAGTGTATTGAGTGCCAGCCTGCACACCAAAGGGTTACCTTTTCAATTCCCAGTCAGGGCACATACCTGGGTTGTGGGCCAGGTCCCCAGTAGGAGCTGCATAACAGGCAACTGCACATTGATGTTTCTCTTCCTCTCTTTCTCTTTCCCATCCCCTCTCTCTAAAAACAAATAAATAAAATATTTTTTAAAAATTTAAAAAATAAATAAAAATTTACAGAAGGAAAGAAGGTAAGATATAATTGTAGTAGCCTGTTGCAATATTGATGTTATACAATTATAAATGGGGACACTATATATTTGGTTGGCCAAAAAAGTCTGTTTAGATTTTTCTGTAAAATAAAAGGCACATTTTCAATTTTCACTAATAACATTATTGATTCAGATATTTCGAGTATGTCAGCTATCTCTGCATGGTATACATTGATTGTTCTCAATTAATGTCTCAATTTGATTGCTATAAACTTCAACTGGTCTACCAGACTGTTCAATATCATCAGGCAAGAAATCTCTAGCACAAAACCACCAATCACTTTTGACACATTGGATCAGTCACAACACCCTCTCCATACACTGTACAAATCTTTCTGTGTGTGTTTCAATTGCATTTTTATTTTTCTTGAAATAATACAGCATAATATGACAAGATGTTGCTTAATTCCTTCCATCTTCAATATTAAAATGGCTACATGAAAATTCACCAATTTTGGTAAGTTTTTTCTTCTTTACATGCATATAGATATGACAGCTGTAACAATAAAATCTAATAAAACTGATTCAAATGAAGCTAAAGACAATTAAGGGCCACTAGAGCCCTCTTACAGGAAAAAAAAAACAGAATCTTTGGCGAACCAAATTATATATACATATAATTCCCAGTCAGGGCACCTGCCTGGGAATTACGTATTCCAAATTATATGTATAATTATATATGGTAACACTATAAATATGTATATATGGAGAAACCATATATATATATATATATATATATATGCGCTGTACTCATTATTTAGATTTTTGCAACCTAACCTAAGAATTTAGCTAGAGAAATACAGAATAGAATTGAGAAGTAATTAGAGAGGAAATACTGAGTAAGTTTGATGATGAATAGGGAGGCTTTGCATAACTATTCAGAAATGTACCAGCTTCAGATGAAGTGAGGAATATATACCTTTGAAGACTACCAGGTATAGGTGATCATTTAGAGACTAATACTTTTAATTGTGAAAACAATATATTTCATATATAAAGATTTTTAAAATATTTTATTTATTTACTTTTAGAGAGAGGGGAAGGGAGTAAGAAATTTGAGAAGGAGAGGAACATGTGAGACATACATATATTGGTTGTCCCTCACATGCTCCCAACTGGGGACCTGGCCTGAAACCTAGGCATGTGCCCTAGCTGGGAATTGAACCAGCAACCCTTCTATTTACAGGCCAGTGCTCAGTCCACTGAGCCACACAAACCAGGACAGTTGCTTTAAACGTTATCTGATACTGTCTTGAACAAATCTGGCTGAGAATAAAACAAAACAAAATAAAACAAAACAAAACACTTTAGGAACATTTTAAAAAATACCATGTTGAAGCTCCGTTAGACCAATTATGCCAAAATCTCCTGGAGTGGAACCTAGGCACCACTATTTAAAAAAAAAAGTCCCTGAGTGATTCAAATCTGCAAATTCACAGTTATGCAATCAGGATGAACAGGACTGAGAATCACTAGTCTTGCATAACAAACTCATTTTACATTTGAGAAAACTGAGAATGTTTACATGTAATCTTTAAAAGCCTTGGCCATCTACTTCTCCAACCCAGAGTCACTGAGAGGTATCAGAGCATAAGGAAGCTAGATGCAAGCAGGGTGATGGCTGATGATGAGAGCTGTCAGCTTGACAGGCAAGTCAATACTGCAGGGTTTGGTAATGGATGTTTAAGATGGAGGCTTTGAATTATCAAGATAAGAGTTAATTCCCTGTAGTGGCCTCTTTTTAAGAAGACAGGAAGTGTTACTAGTCCTCAAGAAGATTTCTATCAAAAAGTGATTAAAATAAATGTTTCCTTGGGACCCAAAAGGCAATTTCCACTTCTGCAAAGTTCAATAGGTATATTTCCCAATGGTGCCAGACAAAAATGGCATCATCAGATTATGATGTAGTATAATTTAGTACAGGTCATCTTTCATGTTGCGGAAAGAGACTTGAACTACCATTCAAGACCTACATTCAAATTCTAATTATGTCTTGTATTTGCAGCACAATCTTAAAGACATGGCAAGCTCTTTCTTTAAATTATTTTAAATTTTTAAAGTTTTCTTATTTGAGAACAAAGTAACAAACACCTAATAGCTTTTATTAGAGATAAAATGTGTTTGGTAAAAATATTTATATCTGTTCATTTCCCGAAATGGGTATAAGAAAGCTGGACCAAAAGAATGTGCAAAATATATATATTCTCATTTTGTAGATAATCCATCTGGACTTTTGACTGTACTTATTTTTTGTGGTTATAAAACCACAAAAACTGTTTGCATATCAAAATTTGTTTTTTAAGATTTTATTTATTTATATTTAGAGAGAGGGGAAGAGAAGGAGAAAAATTGAGAGAAACATCAATGTATGATTGGATTGCCTTTCATAAGCCCCCTACAGAGGACCTGGCCCACAATCCAGGCATATGCCCTGACTGGGAATTGAAGTGGTGACCCTTTGGTTTCAGACCAGTGCTCAGTCTACTGAGCCACACCAGCCAGAGTCAAAATTTGGTTTTGGTGTGATGTTAAACTTGTCAGCATTCACTTTAGAATTTGTATTTTGTAAAATCATAAAGACAAGTTTATATAATGTTTTATACTTTAATGAGGATGCTTTCAACAATCATATATAAATACATTTAATATTTAATTTAATTATTTTTAAACTGAGTGGAAGGTGGATAGAAAGAGAGGGTGAGAAACATCAATATGTGGTTGCTTCTCAAGTGCCCCCTTCAGAGGACCTGGCTTGTAACCCAGGCATACACCCAGACTAGGAATCAAACTGGCAATGCTTTGGTTTGCAGGTCGGCACTCAATCCACTGATACACATGAGCCAGGGCCATATATAAATATTTTAATTTGAAAACTACAACTGGACTATTGAAATACCTTTCTGTAAAATTAATTTATATGTATAAAAGCTAGGGAGTATTTACTTCTATTCTTAATCTCTTATTGAATTTATACATACTGAAATACAAATATTGTGTTAAAATTAAAAATGAACCTGTAAAGTTTAATTAGAGATTCAGAGTCAGGAAAATAAAGGATGATTAAGTTATCAATAAAATAGACTTATCCTATTTCTTAAGCTAATCTTTCAATATAATTAAAGGCAGCTGATACGTTCTTTTTCCTGAAATCCATATACTTGAAATAGTCATTTTATAATCTATTTAGTATAGGATACAATTATTTTTTGTACCCTCTAAAGATGAAATATTCCTGCATATTTTTAAATATGGTTGATTTTTCAGATTGAATCTACTGTGATATTGAAAGTTGATAAAGATGTGTTCAAGTTCCCCTAAAGAAAGTTTATCTGGATTACGTAACGTAACCAAAATTATGTGAATCTGTGTATGTTATCTTGCTTACTCAAAGGGAGTTTATAAGAATGAAGAAATGCTACATAAAAAGGTGCTCTCTGACAATGATAACAGACCACACAAAATAAAATACTTATTTAAGTATTTTACATAGGTCAACCCAAGACTACTATATGGAATATGTCCATTTTATAGATGAATTAACTGAGGCACTGAGTTTAGGTAACTGTCAAAATCATACAGTAATGAGTGTCAGAACTCTGATTTGAATCCTTGCAGTCTGTTGAGAGATCATTCCCTTAATCTCTGTACACACTGCCTTAAAAGTGTAAATGTTCTCTTTAAAATTATATATGCCAATTATTATTCTGGCACTAGAGCCGGATTTTCAAATAACTACAATGTGAAAAAGTACACATTACTATATATTTAGACATACATTAGACCTGTATTTCATAGGAAAAATAGAGCTAATTATTTTAAAATACCCTTCTAGTTTTTTACAATAGCTTCATAATAGCAACTGGCACAAGATACAAAGAAATAAAAATAGTCTTAGGCACAATCTGTAAAATTGATTTAAGCTCTTTTATTTGTCACTAAATAAAGCCATAGGCACTTGTATCAGAAAAACTTAATTAGAATACTGCAAGTGCTAATGCTATTGATTCTTAGACATGAATTTCAGACTAGAAAATTCAAAATAAATGATGCAGATTTCTCAGATTTCCAGCATCAGAGAAACATATTCTGTTATCACAAAGGCTTTATTTGTCTAGACCATTAACCAGTACACTACAACCCACAGTTCAAAGCTGACTTGTGCCTGTATTTGTCCAATATGTGAACTATGACAGGTTTTTACTTGGTTTGAAATGGCTGAAAATAATTTTAAAAATAATATTTGTATCAAATGAAAATACAAATTTTAGAGTCTATAAATAAAGTTGGAGCAAAGAAGGGGAAGTGTCATCAAGGAACATGTATGAGGGACTCAAGGACAAAGACAACAGGCAGGGTAGGATTGAATGTGGGAGGTGGGAGTGGGTAGGGCAGGGTTAGTAATGGGGGGAAATGGAGACAACTGTAATTGTGCACAATAAAAAAAGGAAAAAATAAAAAGGAAGAAACAGAGTCATATCAGCTTGTTGATATATTGTCTTTGGTTGCATTCCCACTGCAAGGACAGATCTGAGTTATAGTAACAGAAACTGAATGACCTGCAAAGCCTAAAATGTTTGCTATCTGAACTTTTATGAAAAATACTTGCTGGCACCTACTTTAAATCTTGTTTTCTTAGGTTAAGCTGTGATATGATTTGCTTGCTTATTCAGAACATCATGCATTCCAGTGATTTGCAGGATTCTTCTGTCTAGGTCTTTGTATTTCTGACAATTTGTTCTACTAGATCAAAATTAAAACCCAAAGATTTACACATTGGCCTACCTTTTCCTTGGCTGCTGTGTTGCCAAAGCTAGAATACCTGTGCCCTGTGACAGGTGTATTGCAGTGTCCCTTCTTCTATTAAAGTCTTTCCTGTGGATTCAGGTAATTCTTAGCTTTTACACATGATTTTGCTCATAGTTCATGTAGTCCCTTTCCTATTAATGTTTTAGTTTATATCTTGCAACAGAATTTACAGTGTGTGTTTTTATAGATTATACTTAAATAGCTTGATCTCTTTTGTACTATGGAGCTAGATATAATAGTAGAAATACACATCAAGCAGTGGCATAGAGCAATTTCCACACGTTCCATGATTGAAATGTGTCCCAAACGCATACAAGGCACCTCCCTCCACCACTAGGTGACCTACTGTTGATTCTTATGACAAGTGTCTGGCAGGAGAAATGTGTTGAGCTCTGTCAAGTGAATTTCAATGGAAAAACATATTTTATGAACTTTTTTTCAATCACATTATCTGGTTAGTATTTATTACATTGATAAATACTCATCAAATGTAAGTTCGGGGAAAAAGAAGTTGCTACTTCATTGCTTATGACATCTGTTTCTAAGTATGTCAGAAAGACTGGTTGGTGTGCTAAACTCATGATAGCTCAGAGAAAATCCTTGGAATCTTTTTCTCGGAGGTATTTTTAGATCACAAAGATGGCTTTGTGCTTCTAATTACCAAATACTTATGAAGAAACAAAAGTGACCCTATTGCTTTTCATAAAATAATATCATTTGTGAATTACATCAGATGAGAGTCCATGGAAAATAAAGATTAATGAAGTAATAATTCTCAGTAAACATCTATTCCATTCTTCTGCAATTTTTCTTTTGAAAAAGAGCAAGGAATAAAGTGCCAGAAAACTTTAAGGAAAAAGTACTGCAGAAAAGTAGAATGTTATTCTTAATGTGGAATGATACATGAAAAATATTTTAAGTTTGAATGGATTGCCAGCTTTCTTTGCAGATTTTCTTTACATGTTTGCAGATTTGAGAATTTAACAAAGGTCCTTTCTTAGTTTTATAAAGCTTTAAGTATAAATATTATTATATTGTATCTATATGTGTTATTTTAATTTAAATGACAATGCTGACCTTAGAACTGTAAAAAAGAATTAGACTAATGATGCCAGAATTCCAGTCTTCAGGAGAATAGCAGAAAATGGAGGTTCGTGACAGACTGTAGACTAAAGGACTTCTCCGGAGGCCTTCTTTGATGTACAGTACTTTTGTAAGATCATCAGCAATAACAAAAGCACAATATGAGAAAGTCTGAACATTTATTTATTTAAAAATCATTTTATTTATCAATTAAAGTTGACATACAATACTATATTATATTAATTTCAGGTGTACACCACAGGGATTATGTTAGCAGGCAAAAAAAAAAAAAAGGGAATTTGTTTGCCTGCTGTCACAAAAACAAAACTCATAAGGCAGGTGCTGATGCAAAAAAAAAGGTGTTTTTTTTTTTTTTCTGGATGCTGCACATTCTAGGAGAATGGAGGGCTCCCCATTTCATAGCTCATCTTGAAGACCATGCAGCTTCTAAGGCCACATGTCCCATGGACAGGACTGGCCAGTACACCATCCGAGTTCAAGTCCCTTCAGCAAGGGACAAGCAAGAGAACATTTTTTTTTTGTTCATCTGGGAATATATCCATTTTGGGTGTGGGACTGACCAGGTGTTTTTCCAAATGACCAATCAACTTCTCAAACTTTTGCATACTTTAGGCGGGTCTACATCCCAACCAATCCCTTTTTCCTAAGGCTAAACTGAGAGGCCTCTTTGGTTCATCACCTCCCCCTGCTGCCATCTTGACCTCTATGGCACATGTGCCTGCCTCCCTCTTATTCCACCTCCAACCTGGTACTGGAACAGGGTAGGAGGGCTTTTTTTTTTTTTTTCTTTATCCAATTATTTTGCTAGACTTGCACGTGCTCAGTGTAAGAAATGGCTCCTGCCACCACCTTTCTGGGGATGGGAAGACTCTCCTGGGATTCCATCAACTTCAGTCCCTGTATGCAGGGAGCTGCCCACACTCTGGTACACCAACAGAGAGTGACTGAATCAAAGGCTCAAGTAAAGGGATCCTGAAAACCCCCCACAGCCTCTGAGGCAATGCTGAGTGAGGGTGGCTTCAGTGGGAAGGCTGGACATCTCCATCAGGAGCAGACCCTCTGCACTGGGGCACAGAGCATCTGCAAGGCACATGCTCAGGTCCTTGGGCAACACAACCTCACTGTCCCATGGATGTGCAACCTGACGCTGTGCTGTGAAACTCAATATTATTGCCATGGCCCCCAGACAGTTTGTAACAGCATTCACTGAGCTTGCACACCCTCAGTACTTGAATGTCCATCCTTTGTCTCTGAGGAGCATGCCTCAGTGCCCAAGAGGCTCTCAGGTCCCATTTCCATGGCCTAGTTCTATGTCCCTTGGCAGCAGCCCCTCCTGTTCCCTGCCCTCAGTCCCCTCACAGCTGTCCAGACAGGATGTCTATCGGTTTCAATTAGACATCACATAATTTACTAAGTGAATAAATATCCTGAGAAATCTCATATCCATGTGATACTATATATAATTACTAGAATATCATTGACTATATTTCCTATGCTGTATTTTCCATCCCCATGACTACTCTGTAACTAATTTATTCCTCTTAATCCCTTCACCATTTTTTCCCACTCTCTCAATCCCCATCTGGCAACAATCAAAATGTTCTCTGTGTCTGAATCTGTTTCTATTCTACTCATTAGCTCATTTTGTCTTTTTAGGGTTGTTTATGGATATTTATTTATTGCCATTTTATTTTTTTCTCCTC
>PVKU01015035.1:0-20051 GCA_004027475.1 Anoura caudifer | reverse complement strand
AATGTAATTATAATGTGCCTTGGTGTGTTCCTCCTCGGGTCCAACTTCTTTGGGACTCTCTGAGCTTCCTGGACTTCCTGGAAGACTATTTCCTTTGCCAGATTGGGGAAGTTCTCCTTTATTATTTGTTCAAATAAGTTTTCCACTGGTTGCTCTTCTTCTTCCCCCTCTGGTACCCCTATAATTCGGATGTTGGGACATTTAAAGATGTCCTGGAGGTTCCTAAGCCTCTCCTCATTTTTTTGAATTCTTGTTTCTTCCTCAGTTTTTGTTTGGTTGTTTCTTTCTTCCTTCTGGTCCACTCCATTGATTTGAGTCCCAGTTTTCCTCCCATCTCTGTTGGTTCCCCATGCATCTTTCTTCATTTCACTTATTGTAGCCTTCATTTTTTCATCTAATTTGTGAGCAAAATCAACCAATTCTGTAAGCATCCTGATTGCCAGGGTTTTCAATTGCGCATCTGATAGGTTGGCAATCTCTTCATCGCTTAGATAAATTGGCTCTGGGGCTTTGATTTGTTCTCCGGTTTGAGCCATTTTCATTTCTGGGTTTTTTTTTTTTGTTTGTTTGTTTGTTTTGTCTAGTCCTGAATTTGTATTTCTTTTTAAAAAAGATTTTATTTATTTATTTTTACAGAAAGGGAAGGGAGGGAGAGAAACCTTGATCAGTTGCCTCTCACATGCATCCTAACCAGGGACCGAGTCCACAGCCCAGGCATGTGCCCTGACCAGGAATACAACCTGGTATCCTTTTGCTTTGCAGGACGATGCCCAACCAACCAAGCCACACTAGTCAGGGGTCAGGGATGAATTTGTACTTCTTGACTAACTATTGATGATAAGTATTAAATTTATGCTCTTTGGCCAACTGTCTATTCAAGGCTTTTGTCTAACTTTTAATTAAGCTGTTTATTTTCTTACTGTGGCACTTTAAGTGTTTTTTAAAATATATGCTGGATGCAAATTGTTTGTCATATATTCTTTTTTATTCTACTACTAGTATCTTTAGCAGAGCAATTTTTTTTTTTACTTTGATGTAATCTAAGAAGTTCTTGTCTAACCTCAGGGTGGAAAGGTTTGCTCTACATATTTTTCTTTCTTCAGTTGTACATTTTAAATTGCTGTTAATAATTGATTTTGAATTAATTTTTAAATAAAGTATGAGATTTAAGTTTCTCTTTTTTTTTTTTTGCATATATCCAACTACTCCAACATCATATGTTGAAAAGACAGTTTTTTATTTGCTTCTGTACTTAACGAATTATTGGCTATCTTTGTTTTGGTCTGTTTCTGGGCTGTTCTTTTCATCTATGTCTATACATTTACTAATGTAAATGTTCACATTCACTATATATTTACAATAGTTCTAAACTCAGGTATCTTTGTTAAAACTGTTTTGGCCAATCTGTTTCTTATTTCAGTTTATTTGTCTTACCCTAAAAATTGTTAAGTGAACTTGTCTATAGCTGCCAAAACCTTCTGGGAAGAGGTTGATTATAATTGTGATACATTCATAGGTCATTCCGTGAAGATCCGAATCTTTTTAGAAGAGCTTTAACATGCTGAATGATTTGATTCATTTTTCATAGAGAATTTGTGGTATTGGTTTGTTTCTAGATTAATAAAAATAAAAAGTCATCTTATTTAACAATAAAGCTCAGGCAAAAAAATTATAAGAAAAATAATTACTTTTATGAACTCATAAAGATCTGTAAATATATAAGAATAAATGTGAAAACGTGCACAAATATTTTGTGAAAGTAATTAAAATGTTATTAAAAGGCTTAAGAGATTGGGATGACAAACATTAACAGTTCTCTAATATAACCTAAAGAAGTAAGCCCAAGCAAAACTTCCAAGTTCATCTTGAAGAACATAAATGTAAGAACAACCACTACAACTATAAAAAATAGGTTTTCTCACATATATTAAAACATATTATAAATAGTCTAGAGCATAAATATGTGCAGAGAACATTGGGTTAGAAGTGAAAATGAAAACAGACAAATGTCAATGGAGATTGCTGTGTTCTTCAGGCAGGCCTGGGGAACATTCTGACGTGTGCGTTGGACGGACACACTCACAAGCGTGCGCATTGTGTGTTTCCGTCTGTATCGATATCTTAGTCCCTATATCTATACAATTTTCCAGGCTTATTTGTGTAGTGCTGAAAAGTTAAAATAAAAAGAAAGTTATTCAATAAAGTAATAGTTAAATAAATGTTCCTATCTCTTCCATAAGAAATACTATACAGAAGTTTTAAAAATCATACATCTTTATGTGTTTGTATTATTGAATAAAAAGATCACATCAAAGGGAAATATACATAATACAACATAATTTATATCAATACAAAATTATGTTTTTTTATTAATTTATATGAAATGTGCAATTCCCTTTCTCTGGGTAGGAATAATACATATGTGCATAAGCAAAGTAAATATATATCATGTATTTATATGTATATATAGGTCACTGAAGGACGGGGTGAGGCCTAGGTATATATGTGCAAGGGAAAGAGATGGGCTTTTAATTTTTCTCTTTGTAAATTTTTGTATTGTTAGAATATTTCATAATTAACATGGATTCATAATATAAAAATTTAAGAAAAATAAAGAACAGTAAGTTAAGTAACTAACAAGAAATTGTTAGTCATTTCCTCCACCTGGTTTGATCTTAAATAACACACACACACACACACACTATATATATATATATATATAATATACATAATATATATAACCTTACCATGTCCCTTTTTTAAAGGATCTTCCTCATAAGGAGACTTTTTTGAGATTTTGTTTACTCAGGTGAAGTAGATTCCTCCAATAGTTTTATTAGAATTAATGTACTGGCATCTTGTCATAGCCTGATGATCAGTGGGAACCTCTAGCCTCTGCAACCACCACATAACAAAAAATTATAGCCAGTGCGGCAGAGACAGGCTTACCTGCCTTCATTTTAATTTTACTTCTGAACTTTTATCATTATATCTCTGCATGTCAAGCAGGTGAATGAATAACAGCTTCTATCTGTGACATTTAAAGGGTTATGAAATTCTAAGGCGAACTTGGAGTGATGCTATTGGCCTACATCCCACATGTTACTGTTAGGTTCATAATAGTAACGCTAGCTTATCGTTTAGTTCATCCACAGACAAGATTTAATCTTTGTGGAATTATGTCATTACTATGCCAGAAAGACAATAAAATTATGCACATTTTGATTTTTAAGTCTAATTTGCAACTGTGGATATTTTAAATTGTGTACCCTTTTAATCTGCATGTGCATCCCAAATATAAGTAAAGTTATGTTTAAGGCACCTTTAATAATGGTAACAGACTCATATTTTTTATTGAATTTGTAGGGTCGACATTGTTTGATAAAACCATACAGGTTTTGCACTGGCTGGTGTGTCTCAGTGGATTGAATGCTGGCCTCTAAACTGAAAGGTTGCCAGTTCAACCTCTGGTCAGGGCACAAGCCTGGATTATGGGCCAGTTCCCCAGCAGGGGGTGTGTGAGAGCCAACTGATCCATGTTTCTCTTGCACATTTATGTTTCCCTCCTTTCCTTTCCCTCTCTAATGATAAATAAATAAAATCTTTAAAAAACATACAGGTTTCATTTATAACATAACTGGTGAACCGAGACAAAAAAAATATGGCCCAAATGAAAGAACAAATTAAAACTCCAGAAAAAGAGCTAAGTAAGGAGGAGATAGCCAACCTACCTGTTACAGAGTTCAAAACACTGGTAATCAGGATGCTCACAGAATGATTGAGCTTGGTTGCAAAATGAAAGAACAAATGAAAGCTACCCAAAGTGAAATAAAGCAAAATATACAGGGAACCAACAGTGAAGGGAAGGGAACTGGGACTCTAATCAATGACTTGGAGCAAAAGGAAGAAATAAACATCCAACCAGAGCAGAATGAAGAAACAAGAATTCACAAAATGAGGCTGAGGAATGTCTGGGACAACTTTATAAATGTTCCAACATCTGAATCATAGTGGTGCAGAAGGAGAAGTCCTAGGAAGAGCAAGAAATATAATAAAGGAAAACTTCCTTAATCCAGCAAAGGAAATATACTTTCAGAATGTCCAGGAAGCCCAGAGAGTCCCAAAGAAATTGGACCCAAAAAGGAACACACCAAGGTACAACATCATTAATTACCCAAGATTAAAGATAAATAGAGAATCTTAAAAGCAACATGAGGAAAGCAGACAGTTACCTGTAAAGGAGGTCCCATAAGACCATCAGCTGACTTCTCAAAAGAAACCTTACAGACAAGAACGGGCTGGAAAGAAGTACTTGAAGTCATTGAAGGTAAAGACCTCCATCCAAGATTACTCTATCCAGCAAAGCTACCATTTAGAATGGAAGGACAAATAAATTGCCTCCCAGATAAGGTAAAGTTAAAGGAGTTCATCATTACCAAGCCCTAATTTTATGAAATATTAAAGGGACTTATCTAAGAAATAGAAGAAGATAAAAAAAACTATGAGCAGAAAAATGACAACAAACTCACAACTATCAACAACTGAAAATAAAAAACAAAAACAAAAATAAACTAAGCCAACATCTAGAACAGGAGCAGAATCAGAAATGGACATCACCTGGAGGGTATTCAGGGAGGATGGGGGAGTGGAAGAATTGGGGAGGAAAGGTATAGGGAGTAAGAAGCATAATTAGTAGGCATAAAATAGATGGAGAAAGGTTAAGAATGGTAGAGGAAACAGAGAATCGAAGAACTTATATGTACAACTCATAGACATGAACTAAGGGGGGAATGCTAGAGGGTTGGGGGTGCAGGGCAGAGGGGGATAAAGGGGAAAATGGGAAAACTGTAATAGCATAATCAATAAAATGTACTCAAAAACATACAGATTTCAAGTGTATGGCTCTATTTGCATACTGCATCATGTGCTCAACACCCAAAGTTAAGTCTCTTTCCAAAATCATTTTTACACCCTTTGCTCTCTTCACCCCCCAACTCCCCATTCCCTCTGGCTAACCCCATACTGTTGTCTGTGTCTGACAGACACATATATTTAGTGGTGTTTCATGTAGGGACAATTTGAATAAAACTGGCATGATTTTGCTTCAGAGAAACTAACACAAATTAGTAAATTGCTTGGTCCATCTCGGGTTCCTGACATTTTCATCCATGATATGAGCACAAGATGTTTATCATGTGAGTTTCTGGGAATTAAGAACAGTACCCATCAATGTATCATTCTGGTGGGAAGAGAAAATAAAGCAGTAGAGGAGTAGAAAATTTCAGTTAATTGTGAGCCTAGGGAGAGGATTAAACTCTAAATTCTCCAGGGAATGAATAAAGAGGAAAACAGCCATGTGTTTTTGTTATTCAGCCTGAATAACCATATTCTATTCATCTTGATTTGTATACTATGTAATTATCGATTTTTTTGCTCTCCCCCTACTTCCTTACTAAAATGTGTACACACATATAGAAATAAATGTACCTGGAAATTTAATTTATTCATACTTTGGTGTACTTGCTTATGTCTATTTTTATTGATTTAAATAAGAATATCAGGGTGAATATCAAAACATCCAAAGTTTCTTTGATCCTTACATGTTATGAAGCCTATGAAAATTATTTGAGTCTCACAGAGACTTAAGAAACTGATATCTTTTGTTTCTCCACTAGAATTTTCTTTGATGGCTTTCATGTCTGGGTTCACAAAATGTTTCTGACCTTTTTCTTGCTTTAAAGAAGTCTTTTTTTTTTTTTTTTTTGCTTTATCATGCAGCTACATTGGCACTATTCTTCACAAAGAAAATAAACATGAATTAAAAATTGCAGATAAAATAATTGTGGTTGTAAAATTATTTTAAGTTGTTTTCTTCTAATAAAATTGGTATAGTTAAAGCTTCCTAATTATCATTATTTTTCTCTTATAAATCAATCCATATTTTTCTTACTTTTTCTTCTGTCTTTCATAATGCTGCTGTCCTGACTAGTATACTAAGATTAATTATCATATTATCTAATAATCAATTTGGTCATATTTTCTCTGTATTTATAATTCCTATATAAAATTTAATTTTTAGTTAATGCTATTTTTTATGTGTGATAAAAACATAAAGTCTCTTTTTCTATTCAAGAACGTAGGTGTCTATTCCATTTAATGTTGCTGTGATCATATAGCCAGTGACTTGGTTTCTTACATACTTTTTTGTGGGGAAGGGGTGCTTGCATGTATGTCTGTGTGTATGTCGTTTATGACTGACCTATTTGGAGAAGACTTTGAGTATCCCATATATGAAAAGACATTAAGAGGAAAAAAATAGTTGGTTGACCACTGCAGAATACATTTATAGAAAACAGAAGGAGTAAATGTTGCTAAACACTTGAGATATATTAATAGCTACCACATGGCACTGAAATTTATTCTTAGCTTTCTGAAAACAAAGAAAAAGAAACATATTGGGTTGTAACCTCTCATCTGAAAGCATATGTATACATCAACAAAGACAAATTATAAATGGATTAAAATGCAACAGAAAACAATATCCATACAACAAGCATGTGTGGAGACCCTGTTTTGTTATATGTGATGAAAATGCAAATCTGCCACTCAAAGTTAAGGCACATAAGGAAAGTCCAACATGAATGGTACAAATAAGGACTTATTTAAAGATCTTACATTCTCCTGGAGGAAATAGAAGATTTTGGCAATGTTGACATGACCTAGGGTATACTAATATTAAGATAAAAAAAAGAACCAAATCAAAACACTTAAGAATGTTATACAAATATGGATAAAATCTATTCTGATTTCTAAGAATGCACACAAGCGCAGTAGAGGAAGTATCCAGCTATGACACTTGGGGAACAAAGTTAAATGCATTAAAGATTACCAGGAGGACAAAACCCAATGTTACCACTTGAGCAGTTTTTGGACAAGTCCCAGTGATGTTCTTTAAATTCTCTAAGCCAGAATAATACATAGTTTGATAAATTTGGCTAAAAAGGAGAGTATAATTAGGGAGCACATATCTACAAAACTTCTGAATAAGGTAGAAATTGCACAAGTTGAGTAAAAGCAGAAACAGGCTGAAAACGTGGCTGCAGGTATTTCACAGAGGACCGTAGTCCACTGTGGCATCAGTAGTCATTGGCGCGCTGTAGAGGTGATGCCTAGAGAAGCTCCATTAGAGAACAGCAGTAGCATTAGCTGGAGTATTTCTCTTTCCTGACTGCGCTTGTAAAGGAAAACAAGCTTCTGGTACACACACGTGTATAACGGGAGTCATAAGAATACAACTCAAGGACATGTGACTATGGTGGGAGGTGAGGGGAACCACAGATTGCTATGATTTATAGCAAGTTTTAATTGTTCTCAGTGCAACTGTAGTGTGTAAGCAAAGGGTTAAACCAACTGTGTGGAAGGCATTATATTGTGGCAGAAATATTTATTGAGCAACTCATATGTACCAAGAATTGTGCTAAAAAATGTTTTTATGCTGATGAATGAAACAGGCCGTCTCTGCTCTTATGGAGCTTCATTTTGCAATATGGGGCAGATAAGCAGATTGTAAAAATGTGTAACTGCATGGTTTAAAAATGTGACAAGTATAATAAAATATGCAGGAAAGCAGGGCACAATGACACAAATGATGGGGTGGAAGACTATATGGGTTTGTCAGGTAGGAATAACAAAAAGGGGTCATACTCATACAAGGAATACATGGCAGTGCACGTGTGTGAGTAGACAAGGCTCAGAGCAAGTCTCTCTGGGGACTAAGGAGACAAGAAAGATTACAATTTTCTGAGATAATGGCCTGTGTGAAGGCATTTAGCCAGGCAATGTTGTGTATGAGGAACTGAAAAATGCACAATGTAGAATGAATGGCAGATAAATGAATTGGTGCAAAATAAAGTTGGATTATCTAGGAAGAATGATTTCATAAAGTTCATTGTAGGGCATGATGATTATCAATTATTTCAATTGCAAAATATATTGAAGTATTATAAACATGACAGTGGCATAATCTGATTTATAATTTTAAAATATTTTAATAGGATTTTGGGGAAATAGCAGAGGCAGCATAGTTTTCTTTTTTAAATCAATTAATTATAAAATAAAAATAGAATAAATAAACTAGTAAAGGAAAACACACAACTTCAATTCTAAAACTAGATGACAGAGTAAATCTAGGAACTCCAAAATATGGTCATCAAATTCTCAGAGCTGTGAGGCCTTTATGGTAGAGGGGCCCCCCTTGGGCCCCCCTTGAGCCCCTTCTGAATTTTCTGGTCATAAAGGTAATTGGAGTTCATGGCTCCTGGCTCAGTGGTGCCCCCTGCTATCTCTTTGGGGCCCCATCACCCCGTGTATATCAAAAAACACACAGCGATCTGTGACTCCCTTTCAGTTGTCACTGTGGCTGCCAGAAGAGCACAAACACTGAATTTGAAGTGATGTTAGTGTCTCTCATTCCATCATATTTTTTATTGTACTAGTGAATGAAGTGTCACTTGTGCCTTCCCGTAAAACATAATCCTCTGGTGGTTTCTCTGGCTTTACACAACATAGTCAATCCAGAATGCCCATTTTCCTCAGTCTCCCTTCCTCTGTTATCTGCCAAGCAACTCAAACATTCCCAATTTTCTGTGTGTTTGGCATAAAATTGTCTAAGTTTCTAAGTGCAAACCGAAAGCATTTTGTCCCATCCTCCAGTGCCCTTTTTAGGATGTTAACAAAAGGCGTGATAAAACAACTCCATGTCAATGGATTCTTTATTTATGCAGCAATACACTGTACCTCCTTCATGAAGCAACTTTTAAACTCAAATCCCAGGAGTAGTCCCCTGACTCATGTTGGGCATACCGGTTAATTCTTGCAATACTTTTGGTCTTTTCTCCCTTATCCAGCAAAGCACACCACCAGAGGTCAATGTCAGATTCCGCCTAGAACTATTTTTATGTATGTATGTATGTATGTATGTATGTATGTATGTATGTATTTATTTCCAATAAATTGTCGCAATAGATTCCTACATAGGAATCAAACATATATTTCTGTATATCCAGTAAAAGTATTGCTCTAAAAGAAACACTTTCCCCTATTTCTTTCTATTTTTCAACTTGGACTTAAGTAAAAAGCTAGATATGAACACCTTCAAAGAAACCCGATGTTTAAACTTAATCCTTGTATACTTTACTCATGTTAATTGAAATAGGTAGCTACAATGCCATCATATTTCACTTTAGCTGACCTGAGCTTTGGATTTTACAGCCTAAGTTAGTTTTGTAGAGTAAATTCAAGTGTATCATTTGAAAATATTTGAGAGTTTTAGAGACTAATGTGGACAGATTAGTAGACATCACAGGAAAAAATCTTGTCGATCAATGAAAAAATTGCATAATAATCAGTAACTTTCTTACCTGTTCACTTTGTACTTTGAATATAAAACTTTTATGTCTAGTACATTTATTATCAGGCAATATATTGATTTAGTTCTTGACTGCAAAAAGAGAGTTGTTAAAATAATATAATTAATTTATGGTTGGGAGAAAGGACAGGAATCTGCAAATGTAATCAGATCGTACAATTGTGTATCTCACACTGAAATGTCAATTTTCATTTTTAATGAATATTTATAAGTTTCCAACATGGTTAGTTCTGGATTCTGCATTGAACTAAAAGTTTTGATATGAAGCAAGATAAAAGTATTAGGTCTATATGAGAAGTGTCTTATATTTTTAGGTATCTGAGGGTACCTCACAATTACTAGACATATCCATGTTTTTTATTATGGTATAATTGACACTTTCCTGAGTAACTATTTTTTTCCCAGTGAGATTGTAAGTTCTTGGGAAATCTTCATCACCATTATATAATTTTTATGTACACCTGTGAGCTTAATCTGGTTATGTAGAAAAATGTTTCTGGAACTACTGAAGGAGGGTATTGGGTAAGGAAAGGTGTCAGGAAGCATATGCTACAAAGAATGAGTGTTCTTGGCCAAGCTGATGGAAGCTCAATGGTATGAAATACTTTGGAAGAGAGACTGAATGAGTGTCAAATGCATCAAAGAAAACATTTTCTTGGCTCAAATGCTCTTTGAGTAACACAAAGGCAACAAAATGCATTAATGTTAGTGATATTAACTAAGCATCATGCTAAATTAGCCTGTGGTTTTAATTGACTTCTACTTTATTGAAAATTAAACACAATAATGAGCTGTTCTCACTCCTCCTTTTTCATCCATCTCTTCAGTGTAAAATAAAATAAAAGCAGTAGGACTTTTGGGTTCCTCTAATCTATCTTCTTGCATTTTAGCAGATCAGCCTATAAAATTACTAAGGAGAAATGTATGAGAGATTACAACACAGTTTATAAGTAACTCATGGTTATACAAAAGAAAAAATAACATGATTGGCTCAATAATAAAAATTCATTATATTTGTTGCACATTTTGTTATGCTGACCAAGAGGTGAGCACTCAACTGTGATTAAAAGCAGTATTTATACTGACTATGATAAAGAAATCTGGAGATAACACCTCAGCCAACAGATTAAGGTTAAAATCACTAATGATGTCATATTTATAGCATTTATCCCCTATGATGTGTTAAAGTGGGTACTTCATCTCTATCATATTTTTTTCCTTAACCTAAAACTCTGGTCCAGTCACTAAAAACAATCAGACAAACTGAATCCAGGAGCATTCCATGAAATACCTGACCAGGACTCTTCAAAGATGCTCAGGCCATGAAAGACAAGGAATGACTGAGCAAATGTCACAGAGACAAGATGACAGAAAGCAATGTAGTAATCTGCACTGGATTTTGAAACAGGGAAAAAATAGTGCACAAACTGGTAATATGACTCATTTATTTCTGGTAGAATTGCAAATGGTGCAGCCACTTTTAAAGTTAGTTTTGCAGCCCTGACTGGTATGCCTCAGTTTGTTGGGCATAATCCTCAGAGAGGCGACTGATCAGTGTTTCTCTCCCTCCATTTCTCCCTCCTTTCCGTTCTGTCTAAAAGTAAATAAATATCTTAAAAAAGTAAGTTTGGTGATTTTTTTTTTTTTTTTTAGAAAACTAGACATATTCTTACCAAACAGTTTAGGAGACATTCTCTTTGTTGTTTACCAAAAGAAGTTAAAAATTTATGTCTACATAAAAACCTGCACACAGATGTTTATAACAACTTTATTCATAATTGCTAAAATTTAGAAGCAACCAAAATGTCCTTCAGTATGTGAATGAATAAACTACAGTACATCCAAACAATAGACTATTATTCAGCATTAAAAATAAATGAGCTATTAAGGCATGCAAAGATGTAGAGGAAACTAAAATGTATATTACTAAGTGAAAGAGGCCAATGTGAAAAGACTATGCACTGTGTGATTCCAACTCTGCGACATTCCAGAAAAGGCAAAACTATGGGAGGAGATAGTACAAATACCAGTGGTATTTATGGGGGAAGGAGGGATGAAGACAGAGAACAGAAGATTTTTAGAGCAGTGAAACAACGCTGTATAACACTACTTGGTGACTACAGGAGTGGGGAAAAATAGATTTACAGTTATCTGTATTGAAAATAATGTAATAATAAGTAATAATACAAGAATAAACTCTATTTTGTGTACTCACAACTTTAAACCTTCTTTAGCCCACTCATATGTCATTATACATTTGTTTAGACCCATAGAATGTACAACAAGAGTGAGCCCTGACTTAAATTATGGACTTTGTGCTGTTGTAACACGTCAATAGGGGTTCACTGATTATAACAAATGCTCTATAGTGGGGGATATTAACAATGAGGGAATTCATGCATTATGGGGCAGAAGGAAGTGAGAAATCTCTGTACTGTTTTCTCCATGTTGCTATAAACTGAAACTGCTCTAAATAACTGTCTTTAAAAAAACTGTAAGTCTGGTTATGCAGTGAGTTGTAATAAACCAATATTTTTTTTAGTTTAAATAAATGTACCATAACATGAAAAGAAGCTGTTGAAAGTTTCATACTATAGAAACTCTTCTGTACTATCTCTCCATCTCTTCTGTAAATTTAAAATTATTTAAATATAAAATCTTTAAAAAATAAAAAGGACTTTAAATAGACAAGAAAAAGTATTACTTATATCCTTGGTCTAGCCAACAACAAATATCACATTTTTTATAGTAAATATAATTTTTATTGAACTAGGGAATATTTTTATAGAATGAGAACTATTTAAAATGCCAAGAACTGCTTTGTAAAAGAAAATTGATACAATTCCATGAAGGGATCCATATCATTATACCTATATTCAAGGAGCTGCTTTTCCTAAATTTCTTTCATATTCAATATATATTAATTTTGAGAGAAAGAAAAGTTCCTGAACTTCTCAATGTTCATGAATGTAACATGTTAAAATGGAAAGAAAGAAATAGTTGCCACAATTAAAATGTTTCCAAGAAAATTAGATAAACTACAAAATAATAAAAAACAATAAGATGCTGAAACAACACTGTTAAGAATATATTTTGCAAACTATTAATTCATTAATTCATTTATTCCGTGTTACTAAATGTCAACTTAATGTCAGTCACTGTTCTAAGTTCTGGAAATCCAGAACCAAAAGTAAATAAGAAAAATAAAATTTCTGTTTTCAGAAAAAATGATGTAGTAGTCAAAGGTGAGGGGAGAGGACACATAGCAAACAAGTAAACAAGAAAATGAAATAATTTATGGTGAAGAGTTGTGAAAAATAAATATATTTCTAAGGCATAATAAAGGAAGGTATTTTGTAATAGTAAAAGAGGTTTATGAGAAGGTGATTTGGGGGTATGACAAATAAAAAGATTCAGCCAACTGAAGATCTGAGGATTAATAATTTGGGCAAAGGGAACAACAAGGACAAAATTATTGAGGCACAGAAGAATGTGGAGAGTCTATCAGTTAGGATTCTGCAAGTAAAGAAAATCTGACTAAGGTGGAGACATCAATAAAGAGACTGTTTAGAGAGGGGTAGGATATTGACACACTCAGAAGCAAGCAAAAGTTGGAAAGCTGTTACCGCCTTGAGATAGTAGGAATAAGGAAAGGTAGTACAGTTACTGAAGCCTAATAAGACCTAGAGTCATAAATCTCAAAGCAAGGGGCTCCAGACAAGACAGTTTCACTGGTGAATTCTACCAAACATTTAAAGAGGAAATAATATGAATCCTTTTTATAAATTGGCATTTATCTTGCTTTGGTACCCAAACTCATTGGATACCAAAGCAAGATAAAGACACTACGAGATAAGAAAACTATATAGATCAATGTCTCTGATGAATACAGATGCCAAAATTCTCAAAGACTGTTAGCAAATCAAACTAAAAAATTCAACAGCACTTTAAAGGGGTCATACTCCATGATCAAAGGAATTTCTCTCTGGGATACAAGGATAATACCATATACTCATATCAATAAATGTGATACTGTGCAATAACAGAAACAGATTCTCTGTTATGCTTTTGTTATTGATTTCTAGTTTCATATTATTATGATCAGAGAACATATTATTGAATATGTCCTTTCTTTTAGATGTGTTGAGGTTTATTTTATGGTCCACAATATGTTCTCTCTTGGTGAATGTTCAACAACTTTACCTGAAAATAATGTAAATTTGATGCTGTGTTCAATAAATTTTATTTAGGTCACACTGAATGATAAAGTCATTCTAATATATCATAATCTGACTAATTCTTTTTATACTTGCTCTGTTCTTTACAGCAAGAAGAGTGCTGGAATCTCCATATTTATTTGTGAATTTTTCTGATTCTTCTGTCATTCCAAGCAGTTTTTATTTCCTAGATATTTATGCTCTTTTATGTTATATATATATATATATATACACAGCCTTAATAAAATTTATACATACCTATATACATTGAGAATTGTTCTGTCTTCTTGGGTTTTGATCTGTTTATTATTATGTAAAGCCCTTCTTTATTCCTGGTAGTATTCCTAAAGTCTACTTTATAATATTAATATAGTTATTCCTGCTTTCATATGATTAGTATATACACACAATATAGGTTTTGCCACACATGCTTTTATTTAAGATGCTTGTCTTTATTTATTCTTTATTTGGATTATACTGTTTTATTCCCAATATGACAATCTTATCTTATAATTGGTATATTTAGGCCATTTACTCTTAATGTGATTATTAGTACAGTTTAATTAAAATTTTCCATCTTATTACTTCCTATTTTAAAATCTGCCCTCATTGATTTGAGAATTTTAAAATAATTTCATTTTCACCCCATTGCTAAATAGTTACTTATAATTCTTTTTAAAAATTACTTTTAATTGTTGCTTCATAACTTGCAATGCATATCTTTTAATAATCTTTTTTCTAGAGGAGAAAAGGAAGAAAAAACATGGGAAGATTTTTTGTCATTTCCATAAACCCTGCTATTTCTCTCCAAAAGCATGAAACACAAATGACTCTATTTCATGAATGTGACAATATTTTTTGGGGGGGAGGAGCTCCTTTGAGGCTTGTGAAGTAAAATCTATGAGTGAATGTGTATTTTTACACCTGTGACTTCCACGGTTTCTATATTTTCTTTCTGGTCCATGCACTACATACATCAACTCATTAATATTTTTACCTGATGTCTTCTTACTACTGTATGGTTACATCAACCTCAGGTATGTAAATACTTATGTCTTCTCCTTCATTGCAGATACTTGTCTTTCCTTAGATTTCAGGTTAGTTGTTTGTCCTGTGACCTCCAATCTACTATCAGTTGTAGGATGTTTGTGAAAGTGCACATCATCCTAGCATGTTGGATGCTTGGTGTAAGAATGCAAGCAATGCTTTTACAAGCTTCCTGTATACTAAGAAAGCAGAAGTAACAGCATTCTTTAAATGAAGAGAATAAATATTAGTTTAATAATGAACATAATATCCATAATTTCTTACTAACATTTCAAGAAGAATAATGACATAACTCCTAAGTAGTTATATTAGCAATCAATAAAAATAGATTCAGAAATAACAAAATATGAAAATTAGCATAAATGATTATTGAAACAGCTTTAATTAACCTTATTTAAAGGAAATAATGTACATAATGAATGAACACATGAAGTATAGCAGCCCAGAAATATAAACTTTAAAAAATGAAATTCTTGATTTAAAAAGTTGTTCAATAAAACTTCCCTGAATCATAGCAAATTAGGTCTTTAAAATAAAATTAGAGAATCTGCCATTTTCTAGTCACTAGCAATGCAATATAGTCTTCAATTTTATAGATGGCTTTTACAAATTAATCAACCAACAAAAAATAATTTGTGTCCCATATGTAGGAGACCATTCTGCACGGTGTGGGCCCAGCTCCCAGTGGAAAGCAAGGTCTGATGCACAGCACCCACGCCCACGGATAGGTTCTTCTGTGAGGAATCAGGCCTGCAATGTACCTAGGCCTCTTTGAGACTTGCTTTTGCTAAAACTCCCTCACCCTGAACCGAAGAAGCAAATAAATACTACAAAGTAACTTCCCCAAATCCACGCTAAACCTTCCAAGGACCAGTGAAACTGGTTCAACCACTTTTCCCTTTTCATTTGCAAATAACCCTCTTCTGTGATGTGATTAGAGGCATCTTCTCCTTTGTTTTCTGTAAAAGGTAACCACCTAAAGAGAACCTGTGCATAGTGAATGAGGACCATTGAGTAATGTGCCCAGAAAGACAATAAAAGCTCATTGAAGTAAGGGCCAGGTTTTTGCTCCCCTTGAGAGAGAAGCCGCTTGCCCTTTTTCCCCACAGGATTTGATAGTATGTGTGAATTTCTTTTGTTTCAACTACAATGCCATGGACCCCATGAGCAGGGGTCCACAATACCTTGTTTTCCCAATAATGGGCTATTTTCAGAGATAAAAGATAATTTACCTACTTGAAGTGTTAATAATATGTTTGCATAAATAATGATGAAATAAATGACACAATTAACAAATTATTAAGTGCATGTACATGATGTCAGTGCTTTAGAAATTCAGAAGTCAAAGTCTGAATTGACTATAGTAGTTGGACAACATTATTTGGTAAAATTCACATTTAAAAATGAAAAACAATTTTGAACAAGTGATTGAATAAATACTCATAAACCACTTACTGTGTGCCAGGTCTTAGTTTTAAATTTTCACATATTTTACATGGTCAAATTTTTCATCAACTTTCTGAGAAAGCAATATTATCTGCACTTTACATACATAAAAACAGAGTTTCAAAACATGCGAGGGCCAAAATAATGGCAAGGTTAGGTTGCAAATCCAGACTGTCAGGCTTCGGGGTAAATGCTCTTGAGTAAGTCATTCTACCGCCTCACCAGACTAAATGTCAGCCAAGTATCACGGGACATTTTTTAAAAAAATTTATTTTATTGTTGCTCAACTACACTTATGTCCATTTTCCCACCACTATTTTCAAAAGCACAGGATGGGAATTTATTTGCCTCATTAGGAGGACAGCAAAGAGATCACTCTGACTATAATAGATGACTGCAGTTCGGACTTTTTGGAAAATGTTGACTAGGTAGAACAAGATTGGACAAGACAAGGTCTTCTCTGTTTTGCAATACTGCTGAGAGTCTTCCATAGGCACAAATGTAATTTCTTGTTCCTTCAATCATTTTCAATTGATTTCTAGTCTAAGATAGAAAATTAAAACTGCATTGGTTTAAGAGATGGAAATCCTTTTTAAGTGATGGACATAGAGCTAAAAATATCAGCATGGACATTGAATTCACAAAGCGCTGCTTCACATGACACAGAGCAAGCTATTAGCCCAATTGGTATCTTTAATAGAGCTGCCTTCTGTGACTCCATTTTTGCTTCTTAGAGGTCATTGACTAAAGATTCTAAATTATTTGGTTTAAGGGAAGATCAGAAAATTTGCCTTTGATAAACAAAGGTTTTTGTAGGGAAGGCATGTTTTTTTTTTTCCCGTTGTTGCTCTCCATTGTAACAGTTCAGGAGCTTTAACTTTGCTCTAGTGCCCTGAAACTGGCATGGGGAAGGCACTGCTGGCACACGTGACAGTGATTAATTTCTGATAGGCATACATCCTCCGACAACCTGACCTTGCTTTGTTTGCTACCAGTTGCCTTTCAACAGGGAAAACTTCAACTTCTATACAAGTATTATGTGTTTTGAGTGTCTGTGTGCGGCCAATAAAGTATATGTATATGGCATTGCTACTTGAAAGAAGTATAATCATCATAAACACTATGGATTTATCAAGGAAGTAATTATTGATTTCATTTTAGAGATGTTGCAATATGCAGCCATGGCTCACTAATTTGCCCAGCGGCACACTATGCTCAGCAGCAAACATTTGTATTAATGCCAATTATTTAAAATGGTATGAGGAAAAATGAAAACTCATCCAAGAGTCTGGGGTTTTCCAGCTGTTTCTGAATGCTATTTTGGATAAGTTAGAAGATAAATATTCTTTCAGTAGATTTAGCTTAAAAATTGGTGAAAACAGTTATAAACAATATCAGATAAAAATCTTAGGTGACAATTCATCTTCCCTTGGCAGAATTTGAAATGCTTTTTACTCTATACCATAAAATAACAATAATTTTAAGTATAATACCTAGCATGAGGTCAGAATTAAAATAGGAATGGGATAAATAATTATTTTTTTTGTTTTTTGGGGATAAATAATTATTGACTAAATATTTTGTTGGGAGAATATATAAAAAATAAACAATAATAATCTCACTACTAATATGCAATTTCTACCAGGCCTAGGGGTCAGTAACATTTCTTATCCTATAATGGTAAAGGACATAACACTTTAGTAGCACCCAATTTTTGCTAAAAGCAATATTCATAGTTTGTTTCAAGGCTTTGTATAAATATTCAGCAACCAAATAAACACATAATTTCAAGAAAATATATTTTACAAAACATATATTTTATTATAAAATGATAGTTGTATAACTTAATTCCCATTTTTCTTTGACTCATAGCAATATTAACTATATTTCTGTCATCTTTCTAGATTTATTTGTATGTTTGCTTTGTATTTTAACTTTTCTTTATATGTGTTTATATGTGTTTATTACAAACTTACAAACAAATAATTTACCAGTTATATTGTTTTGGATTTAAGTTATTTAGTGTTTCATTCCAATGCTCCTTAGGGTCATCGAAGGAATCTTGAATTATAATAGATTCTCTATTATGTAAGCAATTAATATCAGTCAATTTATGATTGATTTTCCCTACCTTATTCTAATCATGTCTAAAATCCAGAGAAAAAAACAAGCCCATAATTGTAACATTTCCAAATATTATTATAGTAATATTATGATTCAGACTTACCATTAGTCTTAAAATGGCTTATATGACAACTGAATTAAATTTAATAATCAGTAGTAGTTAGTAACTTTTGAGAACCTGAATTGGGGTAGGTATTATGATTTAGCCCTTCAGATTCAAAGATGAATATGATATGATTCATACAAGAAGTAAACAAATTCATCCAATCCAACCCTGTGGAACTAGACATCTGGATTCAATCTTTTTGAGTTATTTTGCAGATATTCTATAGCTACCTTTTTGTATGCATGCTGACAATACCACCAGTCTGTTAGTAATATACCTTTGCTTGCTTTTCTCAGTTTTCTATGTTTTATATGAAAGTTCTGTGTATTTGCCCTCAAACCCTTACAAATTTCATTTACACAGATGAAATGAAAAAAATACCAGTTCTCCATAACTCAAGGACTTTTACTTATATTTAAACAGATTTGTGAAGTTTCTAAAGTTTGACAGTTCTTAATAAATAGAATAAGAATAGAATGACCCAGATTAAACACATACTTGTATGTCATGTTACTTCACTTCTCACAGTTGGTTTTGCATTTACTGAAAGGGAATGACATACCACACAAAAGACTGGACTAGGTAAATCCTAGTTTTCCTTCTACAGTATGGGATTACACTTGAGGTGGGTTTGAAAAGAATAGTAGAACAAGTGTTGACATAAGGGACATCCAGATCTATACAGAATGTTTATGAGTTTATTTGAACAAAACAGATGACAATTGCTGGGAAGAAAAATCTCAATGGATGGAGACAATGCTCCAGAGAATGGCAGTTTTGTTATTTATTTTATACATTACAATCCAAAGAGGAGAAGTAAGGAGAGTTACATGAAATTCATTGTTGGCGGATTAGGGAGGCAAAAGAAAGCAAAGCAGGAAATCTCTGCAATTATAAAATGAAGAGACAGATACTTCTTTTACATTGGTAGGTATAGAATAGTTAACAATTAATATGCAAAGTACATAGAGATTGTATTTCTGCAGGAAGATAACAATGAAGGATTCTGCGCTCTAGTGCTTTGGTGGGAAATAGTACCCTGAGGGGTCTTGAAAAAAAGGGATTACTCTGACAATCCAAAGGTCTGTTATTTTAGATGCAAAAAGACAATAGACAGGTTCAATTAAGGTAAAGATTGACTTTTTTAGGGAAAAATGCAGGCCTAGGACATGCCTACCCACCATGGACCACTTTTTATTAGAAAGTTTTAATTTCAAACCACAATGAGCTGCCACTTCACACTGGTCAGAATGCCCATCATAAACAATTCAACAAACAAGTGTTGGAGACGATGTGGAGAAAATGGAACCTTAGTGCACTGCTGGTGGGAATGCAGACTGGTGGAGCCACTGTGGAAATCAGTATGGAATTGATGCAGGGTGCAGCCAGGAGGGGGGCCCCCAAAATAGGGATTTGGAATGGGCCCAGTACTCACGGTGTCCAGGAAATATTAGAGGGACATATAAGATGTCCTCACCCCTTCCCCCACAAGTATGAGTTGGGGGAAGGGACACATGGAGCAGGGACATGAAGAGCTGCTAATCCATGGCATGGTCATTTAACATATCTATAGCCTTTGGCTGGTGGCTTAGATGTGTTAAATAGCTGTGACCATGCTCTGAGCCAGAGGGATGGAAAGGACTCCCCCCAAGACGTGACTGGGGGAGGAACCTCAAGTCACAGC
>PVKU01015034.1:0-20033 GCA_004027475.1 Anoura caudifer | reverse complement strand
GCCTGAGCCCTTCCTCAGCCCCAAACTCCCGGCCTTTCCAGCAGGGTCTGCCTTGGACGATTGACCACAGTCAACTTGGCTCTTTCCTGGTTCTTGTGTCTTTCTGGTGGCTTTGGGGTGATCGCACAGGTCCCCATTTGTGAGCCTGTGACCTCAGATACATTGCTTTCTGACCCTGCAGACAGCCCAGGACAATCGCTTCACCCTCTCTGGAATCCTCTCCTGCCCTCCTCCTCCCCATCTCTCCACCTCTTCCCCCCATCCCCCCCACCCCCAGCATCTCCCCTCTCCTCACAGAGAAGGTTGTCTCCGTGTCACCAAGAGGCTCAGTCGCCGGGCCCCCATCGCACAGCTAGACAAATCAAGACAGGTCCAGCTTTGCCGGCTCCGGAGCCCAGGCATGGCGTGAACACCCGGGCTGGGGACTCCGGGCCGACTTTTCCCACCCTGCCTGCTTCTCCAGTCTGGGAGAGGCTGGGCCCATTCCTCTGCAGATCTGCTCTAAGAAACATGCTTCCTTCCTAGAAAAGGTGTAGCTTTGGCAGAACCAGGGCTCTGGAATTTGGAAGGTCGGCTCCCTGGATCCCAACAGGCTCCCCCTCCCGCAGCAGAATTGGGCAGAGGGCAGCGGTTACACGGCAGCTTTGACTTGACTGTGGCTTTGATTTGGGCAGGCCTGACAGGGAGGGGCCGGGACCTGGGATTCTTGGAGCCTCGGGGAGCAGGGCAGGGAGGCAGGGAGATTCCCGGCCGTGCCACTCCTAGGGAAGGGGAACTGTAGCTAAGGCTGACTCATCACACCCATCTCCTCAAGCGTCTTTGGATGCCAATGAGAGAGGAGGTGAGCCCCTGAAAACACAGTACGCCAATCCTATCGTCTCTGCTTGCATGCTTCTCAGAATGGGGAGCTCACTGCTTTACTGTGACAGCTTATTTTCTCTTTAGCGACATGGTTGTGCAAAGGTCTGCAGAATCAGCTATTACAACTGCTCCTTCTCCCAAGGAGGAAATGAAGGTCCAGAAGTGTCAAGCTGTTGTAGTCAAAGCCACGCCTGGTACCCAGTGATGGACGCAGGATGGGAGCCCAGGGCCCTGATGCCCAGAAAACACTCCTTCCACCCCTTTGCTGTAGAGTCTTAGACAAGGGAGGGATCTCTGCTGGCTGAGAGGTCAGGGACGGCTTCTCGGAGGTGGTGACATTTGAGATGTTTCTTGTATGATGGCATAAGGATGCGGCTTGATGTCCTAATTCTTTTGGTCCTGCCCACCATGGGTGTGCTCTTTCCTGCTCTCTCTCTTACTGAGCATGGCAACAAGGAGCATAAATTTATTGGACAGACAGATGGATGGATGGATGGGCAGGAAGACCGCTCCCACAGGTGAACAGGTGGTGGTGGAGGTCCCTTCAGAGGCTAGAGCATCTTGTAAGGAGTCTTAAGATCCCAAATGTTTTTGTGCCCAAGGATTGTTCTTTTCTCTGCAGCTGGCTCAGAATCTCTGTTTATTGTGTCTTCCTCCCCCTGTTTTGTCAACGAGGCTGGTGACAAAGGTCACAGCACACACTTGTGTCTGGCAAAGGAGCCGGGCCAACAGCCAGCTTGGCAGAGGCCCCTGGCCAGCTGCCCTCTCCTCCCACCCCCCAGGGCCAGTGCCCCCCAGCCCCCCCCCAGGCCACCGGGACCTCCAAGGAGCTGGAGTGCCTGTGGCAGGCGCCCCCCCCACCCCAAGCCTGAGCATCCGGAGCCACCTCTCTTCTGGAAAACACACTCCCTCTGGACCCGTGGTTTTGGCGTTGGTCTCTTGCAAGAATTTCTATTTCTTCCCATGATAAATTATTCACATGCTCAGGACCGAAACTCTGGAACATACAGAAGAGTGGAGAGAGGACATCTTTCTCATCTGTCCAAGGCAGCTGCTCTGAAGGGGCTGGCGACTGCCCCACCGCGCCCTGGCATGGGTGGGGGCCCAGGGTCTGGGTTTCAACCACGTCCACAGTCAGACAATATTGGCCGACAGACAGCTCTGTCTTCCGCACGGGATGGGGACGCCTGTGCCGTGATAAAAAATAGGAGGCCTGGGCACCAGCATTCCAGGACCTGGGCTCAAGTTTGAGCTCTGCCACTAACCAGCCGTGTGTCCGGGGAGAACGCCCGCGGAATCTGGGCCTCCGCGCTGTGCCCACTTGCGTAACTTCTGACACAACAGTGTCCAAGAGCTTCTCCCACGCTGCCATGCTGGGATCCTGTCAGGTTATCCCAGGAATGGATTTGGGGGTGGAAGGAAGAAAGGGGGACATGCCTGGTACCAGAACCCTCCACTTCAGTTAAGACAGCCCTCGAGCTCTCCCCCAGCCCTGCGCTCACCCCCCCCCCCCCCCCCCCCCCCCCCCCCCCCCCCCCCCCCCCCCCCCCCCCCCCCCCCCCCCCCCCCCCCCCGCATGAGCCCTATTCTGAACCGCTCACCTGCACTGGGCTGCTTCTTCCCTAGAGGGGCGAAGTCACAGCACCCCCACCAGGCCTGGGACAGCCACGCCTGCAAACCCACTTCATCCCTCAACTACTCTGTGGGGCTGCCCTTTGCTGGGCAGAAGGTGGTCTGGTGCAAAGGAATGGCCTGGGGTTTGGGTCTGGGCAGATGCACGTCTGAATGCTGGCCCTGCCTCTGGCTAACGGTGTGAGCTGGAAGCACTTCGGCTTAATTTGCTAAGCCTCTGCCTTCTCACCCACAACACGGGAGCACATGCGTCAGCCACACGGTGCGGTCTGGAGGTATAACAGGCGCCGCACCCAGAGCACGTCCTTCCATTTCCCTTTGCCTCCACCCCCTCAAATGTGTCTGCCGGGGACAAAAAGAGAGATAAGGCTCACCCTGCCCTCTATCAGTCAGTCAGCAATCACTTATTGAGCACCTACTAGGTGTCAGGCACTTGACAGAGAAAGGAAGGAGCAACACAAGCAACTCTAATAGACATGCCCTAAATAAACGTCAAGGAGGAGGAGGAGGGGGAGGGGAACAGGAGAGGGAGGCCTCCATCGCCTGAAGCAGTCCAACCAGAGAAAAAGGCCCAGCAGGAGATGCGTGTTAAGAGGTGTGTGTGCGGGGAGGAAGGGGATGGTAGGGCTGGCTCAGCAAGTCCGAAATCCGAAATCTGTCAGAAAGGCCGTTCGGGAAGGGCAGGCCAGAGCCCTCCGGTGTGGACAGAAACAGTTCTTCTGGGACACCGGGGTTCTGCTCTTAAAAACTTTCAGCTGATTGCATCAGGCCCACCTGGATAATTGAGGCTCAGCTGCCGTACTTAAAGTAACTGCTTATGGACTCGAGTCACATCTGCAAAATGCCTCGGTCGCAGCAGCTGGTTCCATGTCCGATAAGGGGGTGGGAGGGTGCAGTCCAGCCAAGCTGACGCGTCAAAACGGCCGTCTGTCGCTGTTGCAGGGCCCCTAGGGGAGGCCCCATGGAAGGGCTCGTCATCATCGAGTTGGTCTCAATTTCAGCAGGCAGGAGCGGGGGAGGGCCCCTCAGGCAGAGGGCAGAGCCCCAGCAAAGGCAGGGTTGGTGGGAGGTGGGAAACTGGCCTGGGGGAAGGGCACCGGGCAGCGTGGGGGGCCCACTGTGGGAAGGCACTCCACACGGAGGGCCCGGAGTGAAGGGATGGCTTCGTGACCGGCAAACAAACACAACGCCGCTCGTGAAGATGCCATAGGACAACACGGAACAACACGGAACATTTCCGTGCCGTGACAGCCCACGTAAAAGTGCAGGAGCAGAAAGGCTGGCTAGTGCGGACGTGAAGGGGGCTGTGTTTGGCGTCAGCCCTCTGGCAGAGGTGAATGTTTTTCCATGTTCTTTACTGTGGTTACATTACCTTTGAAAACAAATGGCTAGATGTTGTTTTTTCTTTAAGGGGTAAGAGCAGTCTCAGGATGCCAGATAAAATTGCTCATTCATGAAAACTACAAAACCCAATGCACTGACAAGAAGCAAAATGTGCCGAACAGGATAAAGACGAAAATGAGCCCCGGGTACCTGAGGGCGAGCAGAGTCAGGGAAGCTGCTCTCCGACCTCTGTGGGAGAGGGGGAAAGTGGCCCCGGTGAGGGGCTCCGCTCAAGGCCCCCCCCCCACTCCCAGTGTAAATGTTTCCAAAACATTCCAGGCTTGTCAAGCGTCCGAAGGCTGGCAGGGCCCCCACATGCATCTGAGGGTGAACTGGATCCTCTGACTCACCCCTCACTGGGAGTTCCTGGAACCGGGCTTCCCTTCCCAGAACGCCCTCCTCGCCCCCAGACAGCTTCCGTCTTTCTTTAGGGAGGAGGAGAAAAGGGCCCCTTGGAAATCGTGGGCTGAGGGCCGCACTTCTCCCTGTGGTTGAGGCTGATGCGGTGCCGGAGACCCTGTCCCTCCCCATACCCCGGTGTTTGCGGTGGCCTGTGGTCGGCCATTGTGACCGTCTATGAAGAGCGTCCTGACTCAGGCCCATGATGATCAGATAGTAGAGGAAAACATTTACCCTGGGGAGGTGCTGGGAAAGGGTTGGGCTATGATTCAGGAGACCTCGGTACTTTCTGGCTCTGGCCTTCACTTGGGCTTGCTGGGTGGTCCAAGAGGCTGGGACGCGCAACGCCACCGGAGGGTGGACAGGGCGCCCCTTTGAGGAGCCTGAATACAGTGGGGCAGATGGACACACTCACCCAGCCACACACGTCCCCGAGAGAGGACTGCACACCGGCCCTGGGCCCTGGCATTGGACTGGGTGTTCGCAAGGGCTCGCAGAGACACGCTTGTCTCTCCACCCAGCCGTGGAGATACTGCCCGAAAACCTTGGCTGAGTGCGTGAGTGGGTAGCCAGGCCACGTGGAAGGGACTGCCCCTGAACCTCACCCCTAGGCGTGGCTGAAGTGAGCGGGCCGTCCTGGGTGGGGCAGGAAGAGCAGTGCATGAGCTGGGACACGGTCACCGTGTGCTGGGGGCTTTCGACTCAGGCCGACCATCTGCGCCTCACAGCGGCCGGCGGAGGGGGTGCAGCTTTCCTAGGAGCCAGATGGAGGGGCTCTGGCTTCCCGGTCTGGCTCCCGCCTATGAGCCAGCTGGGGGCCTGGGGGCCTGGGAGCCGCGTTTCCCACACTCTGCCCTTCCACAGGCGCGGTCTCTGCTGTCTCCGTATCAGCTCCGCAACTATTTCTCCAGTCCCGATGGAGGTCTGAGCTGCAACATCACACCCCTGATGTAAGTGGAAATGAGCATCATTTGTCATTTAAAAAACACCTGTAAAAAGTGAACGCAATGGACTCTTATGTTTAGCGTTGACTATAAACAACACGGTGACATCTGGCTGGACCAGGGGTCCAGCCCAGACAGAGACCTGCTCTCGTTGCCGGGAAATGACAAATACCAAAGAGGAGTCAGGGACACATGAGCCACCCTAGATAGCAGCGTCACCAGAGGAGCAACCACATGGGGAGGGGGGCACAGCGCCCCGCCTCCCGCAGGCAGCCACCGAGCGCCAGGCTGGATGGGCTCTGAGGCCGGGCGCCCCAGACCAGGCGAAACTCGGGCCCCCAAGAAGGTGCTCTGTGGCGCCCGCAGCCTCCAAGCTCCTCAGTCATGAGCTCCCGGGAAACCAGGACAAACTCCCTCTCAGGCTAAAGGGGAATTTTCTCCTGACAGCTCCAAGACCCAATGTTTACATGAGTCAATGAAAGGAAATATTTTAAAAGTAAGTCTTCTTGCACGGAATTCCGAGGGAGGTAGCGTGTGAGTGAATCAGAATCTTGGGTGTTCCTTCCAAAGCATCAGTTTGGAAAAGGAGGGAGAAACACCAGCTCAGAGTCACCTCCTCCCACCCCCCACCCCAGTGTGAAGATCAGAGTCTGGGGGTGGCAGGGGTCTGCGGCCCTGGCTCCCTGGATGAGGAAAACCAGGTCCCCAGGGGAATGAAGGGACAGACTAGAGACCACACACACAGAAGCGCGCTCCTGGCCACTACCGCCACCCCCAGGCCAATGCGCCTGCCCCCCGCAAAGTCCTTCGAATAATTCTCTGACATCTGATTTTATATTCATCAGGGTCCCAGATGGAAATGGGGGGCACATTCAAACTGGGTAATATGAAGCGAATGTTAATGGAGGGTCTGTTTGCAGCGCAGAGAAAAGGTCCCGCCCTCCGTCCCTCCGTCCTTCCCTCCCTCCCAACTTGGGGCCTGAGCCAGCAAGAGGACAGCCAGCCTGGAGGCTCAGAGGGAGCGAGCTGAGAGGCAAAACCCCCTCCTCCCTCTCCTCCCTCCCTCAGCCTCCTGTTGGAGACCCTACTGGCGAAACCCCGTGGGGTGCCAGATGGCAGAGCGCCCACCTGTGGTGGCCCTGGAGGGGGACTGCAGGGAGAGTGGCCTGGAGCGAGGCAGAGGTCCTGCCCCAGCACACCTGCAAAGCAGGTACAGAGAAACAACTAGAATAACCTCGGACTCCCACTTCTCCGGACCCTTCAACCGCCTGGTCTCCGGACATCCGGAGAGCTGACAGCCCTCGGCTCTGATTTGCACACGGGGACAGTGTTTACAGCCTTTGGCAAGCAGTTAGGATCCGGCCGGGCTGATTCAGCCAGATCTGGGGACACCCAGCCAGGTAGACCCAGGTAGGAAACACTGGGCTCCTGGCCAGGTGACCGAGCTTGGAGGCCCCGAGTTACCTGGATAGTTGTCCCTGGCTGAGAACGCTTGTCTCCTCTCTTTGCCACTGACTCTCAGCACCCACAACACACTCAGTAATTGTTGCTGAGAAACGCCTCATTGGAGCCCATGACCCCCGCTGAAATTTCTTTCCAAGGAGCAGGCAGGGCTTCTTCCCCTCCCCTGGAGCCCCTCCTTGAAGGATCAGAAGGGCTTTGCAGCTCACTGCATCCCAGGCAAGTTGCAGATCTTGGCCTCAGCGCTCTCCGAGGGCTCTCATAAACCTTCAACGAGTATTCACGGCACAGGTCCCCTTCGTTTCCCGCTTACCAGCTCGACTTTTCTTTTTCTAACGGGCTCAGATTTCCTGAGCAGGCTTCCAATGCCTGTCTCCACCTCCCACAGCCGAGCCAGGACAGGCGGGTTTAGAAGCCCAGTGTGGTGTTTGCAGACTCCTCCAGCCCAGGGGTAGCCGAAGGCAGGGGCAGGCGGATTGGGGCTCCACCCGCACGCACGCATGTGCCCGGGATTTCACGCTGCCCCAGCTGGGAGCAAGAGGGCCCGTGGGGTCCTGGAGAGCTGCAGGTCTGGCAGCAGAAGGGGGTGATGCCCCACTGCCAGGTGCGCCGCAATGGCTCTGGGACAAGTCACCACACCTCCCTGCATCTCAGTTCCCCCTCGGAGAGCCCAGTGTACAGCCGGCGCTGACCTCCCTGGGTGGGGTGCAGGGAAACGTGAGGCAGAGCAGAGACAGGCTTTGTCCCTGGACGCCCCACTGGACCTGGGACGCAGGTGAGGGCCTGGCTCAGACCTGAGAGCACATGGCAGGAGTCACCACGGTGGCTGCAGAGGCTCATCCATCGCATCCCCCTCGTTAGGCTGTAAGCTCCGAGAGGTCCTGCATGCGTCTACTTCCTCTCCCTCACCTCAGGCCAGCCTGTCCTGAAGCCCAGGCCCCTCCTCCCCCAAACTGCACACCCACGCTGGTCCCACGGCTATCATACCCACTCCTGCAAGTCACAGAAGCACCTGGGACTTAACAGGTTCGAGTCTCAACACGTGATCCTGCTTCTCCGAGTCAGCCCACCCCCTTCGTCCCCTCAGGGGAGAGGGCAGCACTCCCTTCAGGGGAGGGGAGAGGGGTGGGGGTCCTGGGCACGTCCTCCCTCCCGCTCATCCCCAGCCCTTCCATTTCCAGCCTTGCCCCAGGCACACAGTTTTAGGCTCTGACCACCTCTGGGGCTCAGCCCCCTCAGGCTCCATCATCCCGTGCCTGGACTAATGCGCAGCACCTGCTAACAGGTCTGCCTGCCTCCTCTCTGCTCCCCTCAGCCTCCCTACCCACCACGACCCCGGCTCCCCCAGCAGACTCCGGAGCCTGACACACACTTACCTCCAGCTTCTTGCTGCCTCGGGGCCCTTGCTCCTGCAGCTCCTTCCGCCCAGATGTCCTCCTCTCCACCACAGTCCTTCGCCCCATCTGCTCCTGATCACCCTCGGGTCTGGTAATAAACGCCCACGCGTCCCCTGCCCGGGGCTGCGCCAGGACCCCATGCTGTGCGCTGTCACAGGATCTTATATCTTATTTCACTGGTACCAGTTGTCAGTCATTTCCTGACTATCTGAGTAAGGTCGGCTTCCCCACTGATGATGAGCTCCCGGTGGGCAGACACCAGGCCGGTCCTCAGCATCACGCCCCTGGTGCCCGGCACAGGGCAACACTTTGGAGTGAAGGACCCCACCGGCTTTGCCTGGGGGGCAGTACGTGTTTCAGGGTCCCCGGCTGCCTTCTAACCATCTTTCCTCTTCCAGCCAGCACAGGTGAGGCCCCACTCACTCCGGCTCTGCGCCCAAATGTGGTCTGTCTGGAAGAGACCAACTTTCCTGTCTGTTTATGAAGAGCTGGTGCCCACCACGATCTCCGCCAGGTGAGTCAGAGAGACACCTGCACTGACGTTTGTGGGCGGAGGTGGGCCTCCCACCCAGAGAATGTGCAAGAGAGGGGCCCCTCACCTCCTGGACAACAGCCGAAGCACAGCAGCGTTCGATCCAAAGACGATCCCTCTTGAGGCCTGGCGAGGCCCGTGTAGTAGAGGTGGTTCTGTGGGCTTTGGGGAAGGGGCTACAGGGAGAGGACACAATACTGGCAGTCACAGGTGCACTATCCTGGATGAACTTGAACTTGAACACGAACACAGTGCAACTCTGAGGTCAATACCCAAGGAGTCACAGAGATGTGCCAGGTCGCTGTGGAGACAGGATGTCCTCAGAACATGGCTGACGCCTTGTGGAAGGCCAGACACTCCAAAGAGAGAATGGGGGGAACTTACCCTGAGGAGAAGCAGGGGAAAGGGAGGGTCTGCCCTGAGTCGGGGGCAGTGTTGCCAAAACACAGGGGAAAGGGGCCCAGCCTGGCCTCTGGGTCTTGTGGCATGTGCAGCCTACGAAGGAAATCACCAGATGGCTGTCTCAGCTGGGACCACAGAGCTCAGGCCCTGCAGCTAACTCCCAGTCACAGCCTCCTCAGGCCACCTTCGGGCCCTCCTGTGGCGTCTCAGAGCCAGCTCTGGGCCAGGTGCCCCCGTTGGGGAGGGACCGTCTTGCTAGAAAGTTAACAGGTCCCCTCTGGTGTGAAGCTCCAGTCTCCGGAGAGCTGGACTGTGAGAGACCAGCCCCAGCCTGGAGCGCCGAGGACACAGGTGTCTGTGCCTGCAGAAACAGGGCCCAGGGCTGGGCCACGGGGACCATCAGGGGTGGCCTCGCCAAGCCTGCCAATCTGCACAAGTCAGGAACCGAGGGCCCAGAGGGGACGGCTTTGTCCGTGCCCCATGATGTCTTGGGCCTCAGCTGGAGCCCAAGGCTGTGCGTGCCCTCACAACGTGGTGCCAGGCGTCCCCAGAGTGAGCAGCCCAAGAGTCCGAGCAGGACTCTGCACTGCATTTTGTGACCTCATCTCGGATGTCACGTGCTGTCCCTGCCTCCGCCACCATGTCTGGGAAGCAAGTCACCAAGTTCAGGGAAAGAGGAACTAGACTCCACCCTCGGAAGGGAGGTGTAACAACACATGTCGAGCATACTGAAGCCACCAGAAGACTCTTTCCAGAGCATGTTCTCTGTCCACCCCTTGCTTCTCGAAGCCCTTGGGGGCAGCACCTTGCTTTCTGAGCCCCCAGCGATGGCTGTCTTACTCCTATTGTCAGCCCCACCTCCGGCCCCTTCCCACCTCGAACATCTAGTCCACCCTCCAGGACACACCCGTGGCTTCCCCGCTGGTGCGCCTCTGCCTGGTCTGTCCTCTCTCCTCCGTGGCTCCTCATCCTTCCAGACCCAGCTCCAGAGTCACCTCCCACCTTCTCCCCCTCCCCCAGTCCCTCGTCCTGCCCCTTGGTACTCATCACATACAAGGCCACGGGCAGGGCGGGGGACGCTGGTATTCCCCTCTGGGTGCCTACAGCCAGGGTGGGGCTTGGCACAGAGGACACTCCGGACTCGCTGGAAGGACAAACGCGCTGACGAACGCTTAACCACACGTCTCCAGTCTGGCCCCTCGAAGCTGGGCAGCTGCTCCAGGAACCACTGGGGCTTTTCCTGGGAAATCCCAGGGGCAACCAGCAAGTTCTTCCCAGGATCTGTTGCTCAATTCCTCCCGCTGAGCCTGCGCAACAATCATCGCCCAGGAAAAGCCCCTCTACCTCCACCTCCCCTCCCCCGCCCCAGGGGGCACCAGGGAAATGGCTACTAGTCCGGCCCTCTGGGCTGTTTTCAGCTTTTCAACGTCTTCATGCCCACTCTTTCATTCGAACCTTGCAGCAGCCGTGCAAAGCAAAGAAAAGAAAAAATGGAAGCTCAGAAAGGTCAAGCGATTTGCCGAAACTGCACAGCTGGGGCTGGAACCCAGGGTGGTTTAAGTGAACCCAGCCTGTTTCACTGGAAGCGGAGGTGAATCGGGCTCAACAGCAACGCTTCTGGAAAGCGAGCTGCCCTGCGGTCCGAGTCTCACCCAAGAATGGGACGGAAGCCGCTGTGGTCAAGGTGAAGTCGTCGGTTCGGACGGGACCCTGCAGACAGTGGCGCTGGCCCTGGCTGTTGCAATAGTTTCACAGAACGAGAGAGCTAACGTAGCTCCTCAGTGCAACCCCGAGGGGTAGGTTTCGTTATTCCTGTGTTACAAGGTAGGTCATCGAGGTTCAGAGAGGTTAATTAACTTACCCAGGGTCACACAGCTAATGAGTGAGCCAGGACTGGAACCCAGGAGGATGGTCTGGCTCCCAAACCCCTGCCCTCCCTCTGTGTTATGTAACCTCTGACCACTGTGAAAGCTTAGCCCAGGGAGGATAGGACAGTACGGCGCTGCCCTCTGCCAGCAGGAGAAAGGCCTGGGCAGATGGGCCGTGGTCTCAGAGCCAAGCCAGAATCTCCCTATCTGGCATGACACCATTTTTCTGTTCTCATAAACTAATCACCTAATCACCTATGGCCAGGCCAGGAGAGGCTAAAAGATGGCCATCTCCTTTGGGAAGGGCCCACACGGTAAGGAAGGAATGTGTGCCATGCATCCCCCCTTCCTGGAAGTTTCAAGGACTCACGGTTATTGGTGCTGGCAATGGGTGCTGGCCAGGGAAACATCCTAGCAGAGCCATGAGATGAGGAACAGGGGCAGAGATGGCTCCCCACAGCCCGGGGAGTCAGATGAGCCTGAGCTGTCTCTCAGAGCATGGTGGCCACAGAAAGGGCCCCGGGTCCACCCCTGACCTCGCCTCCTAGAAGCTGTCTGCTGAGTGCCCCTCTCCTTCCACACCACTTGTCTCTCCTTCCTCTGAGACCTCGAGGTGTAACAGCCTCTTTTCCACTTTCTTTCAGCGCTGAAATGCTCAACATCACCTCAGAAGTCCTTCAGCCTGCTCTCAACGGGACCCATGTCGAGAGCAGTGGCTGTGTCCACTCCGAGTGGTGGGGCTGGCTCAACACCATCCAGGCCCCCTTCCTCTGGGTCCTGTTCGTGCTGGCGGCGCTCGAGAACATCTTTGTCCTCAGCGTCTTCTGCCTGCACAAGAGCAGGTGCACCGTGGCGGAGATCTACCTGGGCAACCTGGCTGTGGCCGACCTGATCTTGGCCTGCGGGCTGCCCTTCTGGGCCATTACCATCGCCAACAATTTCGACTGGCTCTTCGGGGAGGCCCTCTGCCGCGTGGTGAACACCATGGCCTACATGAACCTGTACAGCAGCATCTGCTTCCTGATGCTGGTGAGCATCGACCGATACCTGGCCCTGGTGAAAACCATGTCCGTGGGCCGGATGCGCGGCGTGCGCTGGGCCAAACTCTACAGCCTGGTGATCTGGGCATGTGCGCTGCTCCTGAGCTCGCCCATGCTGGCCTTCCGGACCATGAAGGACTACAGAGCCGAGGGCTACAACGTCACCGCCTGCGTCATCATCTACCCCTCCCGCACCTGGGAGGTGTTCACCAACATGCTCCTGAACTCTGTGGGCTTCCTCCTGCCCCTGAGCATCATCACCTTCTGCACGGTGCAGATCATGCAGGTGCTTCGCAACAACGAGATGCAGAAGTTCAAGGAGATCCAGACGGAAAGGAAGGCCACGGTGCTGGTCCTGGCCGTGCTGCTGCTGTTCGTGGTCTGCTGGCTGCCCTTCCAGATCAGCACCTTCCTGGACACGCTGCTGCGCCTGGGCGTCCTCTCCGGCTGCTGGGACGAGCACGTCGTCGACGTCTTCACGCAGATCGCCTCCTACGTGGCCTACAGCAACAGCTGCCTCAACCCGCTGGTGTACGCCATCGTGGGCAAGCGCTTCCGCAAGAAGTCCCGGGAGGTGTTCCAGCGCCTCTGCCAGAGGGGGGGCTGCACCGCACAGCCCAACGTGACCGAGAGCTCCATGGGCACGATGCGGACCTCCATCTCGGTGGATCGGCAGATCCACAAACTGCCGGTGTGGGTGGGCAACAGCCAGTGAGCAGAGGTGACCAGGCTACTGTGGATGTGTGTGAGGGTTGGTGGGCAGTCGGTCCGCAGGATGTGCCTAACTGGGAACGGAAGTCATCCCTCGTGTGACCGTGGGCAATGGGTCGGTGTCTGTGGTAAACCCAGGAGCAGGATTCCTGCCCGGCCCGGGTTGCCATGAGCGCGAATGTGTGGATGGGGCGACCTCGCAAAGCGGAAAGGGCTCCATCAGCAGGACAGAATTATTATTCTTATTTGCTGCCACACCTGGGCCAGTCTGCTGCTTCCCAGGAGTGGACAGAGCCTGGGGACAGGGGCAGGAGTGCCTGAGCTTTCCTCCCACGTGGTGTCCCCCCTACCCCCGCCTGCCCCAGCATGACAGCTCAGAACTCCAGGAGAACCGCCCCCCGACTCTGGTGCAGTGCTGAGTGCTCACACCGCGCCTGGCTGAGTTTGGCCTTGGGTCTCTTTAACCCACTGGGCCAGGACTTCGGGGGATGATGTCTCAGAATAAGGAAGGTGAACATCTGAGGGTCCCTGGTAAGAAGCAGATCAGGATTCTGTCACTCCCCTTGCCCACAGACAAGGGGGTCTATGCCCAAGAAGGACCCAATAAGCACTAATCCAGCACCAGCTGTATACACAGCATTGAGCACTGAGGGCAAGAGGCCAGAAAGAGAAAGGGCTCTGTCTTGGAGGAGCTTGCAAGCTTCCGGAGGGACATCTCAGCACTCGTAGCCCCTGGAAGGCTGTCCTGCAGTGTGGTCGAGCAAACCCTGGGTGCTACGCAGGGCAGAGGGGCGAGGTGCCTGATGCCCCAGCTCCTCCAACAGCTAGCTGCACATCACCTTGTCCCTGCCTCAGTTTCCTCCTCTGTCATGTGAGGCTGTAAGGCTTGAAGGAGGGGACTGGCATAGATGTACTTTGAAAAAACAGTGGTGCTATGTAAATATGAGGTGTTATTATGCATACAGAATAGGGTCTAGGGGGACAGAACCTGCAGGACCAGGAGGTCTGGGCAGCAAAGAGCCCACAGATCCTGACCAATTCAGCTCCAGATTTTAAAACAAGAAGGGTCAGGAAATATTCCCTCCCCATTCCAGCTTCCCCCGACCCCGGCCCCCACCAGCCACAGCCCTCTGCCCAATAAACACATGCCCTTGTAGCTGGAAAAAGAAAACGGGGAATAGGAAGGAGGGACCTTACAGTGTTAGAAAGAGACTGAACCATGCACATGTTGGGAGCGGAAGAGAAAGGCCACTTTGCAACGTGTGGCTCTCCTCAGTGGGTGTGCGTTGGTCTGAGGGTCTGTTGGGAGCAGGTCCGCCACAGGGCCCTGGGCTCCTAACGGTCCCTGGGACCCCATGTGGTCTAAGGAGCAGACGGTCATTCTGCAGGAGGGGAGCTGCCTGGGGGTGGCGCTGGCACCTTGGTGAAGGACGCCTGCCCTGTGAGCGCCCCAGAGAGCTGCCGCTTTGCAAGGCGGGCTCACGGCAGGGATGACAAGAGACCGGTCGCCAGTGTGAACCGTGTCCTTCCTGAGCGGCAGCCTGAACGGAGGGGTGCCCGCACAGCTCTTCCTTTTGTTACGGCGCCCAGAGCCCCGCGCCTCCTCGGGACGCTGCCAGGAGTGGGGCTTCCACTCGTTTCTGCCAAACCTGCTTCAGGGCTCTGCCCTGAGGCTCAGTGGTGTCTGAGCCTCTGCGGTTGGGTGTCCTTCTGAGTAAAAGAATCTGAATGACATGAACCACATATGTATACTTATTAACACGGATTACAACGCACACTCTGAAAGAGACTCAAGTAGAAGTTGAAGAAATTTCAACAGGATTTGAACACTTCCCCCATCCTACACTCTTCCATTGGCAACTCATCGCCAAGCTCCCACCAGGTGCCTGGGAGGCCCCGTGAGGCCCCAGAACCATCAAATGGCCGTGATTCCATCATTCACACGTGTAATATACATTCATGGAGTGCTTTGCATTTCACCTCTCTGCCAAATCAGCAGTGTCCTCTACAAGGTCCAGATTAAAACAGTTGTCTAACCACTACTCACATATTCCTAGTGATGGGGAACTCACTATCTATCCACTTGGGGTCCCCTTCATGACCCATATATTCATCCATTCACTCACTCATGAAACAAAACTTGCCTTCCGTGTCTACAGAAATGGCGCTGCCTGTCTACGCATCCGCCCATCCTCCCCAGAAAGCTGGGGCCCATCGAAGAACGCACCTGCTCCTTCACCTCTTCCACCTAACGGATCGGCAGCTCTTAGACTCCACCCGTTTCCTGAATCATCTTCCTCCTCCACGTCTAACCATCTCTCTTACCAGGCTCCCCACCCTCGGTATCAGCCACCACTGCCTCCCAACGCGTAGTCTGTGTTCTTCAGGCGCCGGCTCCGGCAGAGAATGCAGACGCTGCTGCAGAGAGGCGGGCAGCGTCCGCCTTTGGGAGCTAAGACTTGGGTATCGGACAGACCGAGCTGGAAACCAGAGCGGATCCCAGTCCTGGCTCCGGCTCCGCGTCTCCCTGCTCTGTGGTCTCGGGAATCTCACGCATCCTTTCTGGGTCCACATTTACATCTGTAAAATGGGGGTAATGACGGCACCTGCCTCAAAGAACTGCCAACAGAGTTAGTGTGTGAAAGTGTTTGGCACAGTGCCTGGTACACGGCTGGCACTCAGCCTGCGTGAGCTGTCGCGATGGTGATGGTGATGATGATGATGGTGGTGACAGTGATGCTGATGATGATGATGAAGATGAAGGTGACAGTGAGAATGACCATGACACCCTCCAACGGGAAACCCTTTACCAGTGTCCCACTCCTCTGGAAATAAAGTTCCACATCCAGCTCTGACCAGTATGGCTCAGTGAGTTGGCGTCGTTCCCTGAAGCAAAAGGTCACCGGTTCAATTCCCGGTCAGGGCACGTGCCTGGGTTGCAAGTCTGGTTCCCAGTTGGGGCGCGTATGGGAAGCAACTGATCAGTGTGCCTCTCACATCGATGTTTCTCTCCCTCTCCCCCTGCCTTCCTTTGTCTCTAAAAATAAATAAAATCTTTTTAAAAAAAGTTTCACATCCTTAAGTGGCTTGCAGGGGCTGTCACGCACCAAGCCCTACCAGGTGTCGCTCCCTCTCGCTGTCCCTGGCTCATTCCCCGCCCTCCAGCCGCGTGGGACACGAAGGCCTGCGCAGCGCCCAGCAGAGAGTCCAGGCCTCTCCTGGTGCCCTCGCTTCCCACCAGCCTGCACCCACCCCAGCGGCCTTGGTCTGGGAGAAAGCTGCTCACACATGCCCCAAGGAGCTCACTCATCCGAGGGACTTTGTTCACAGACAGGAGAGTAAGCTCAAGGGGGCTTGTGGTTCCAGGGAAGCTGCCTGGCTGGGCCTCTGAGCTGGGCTCTCAGCAGGTGGAAACAGGCTAGGAGACCCTCCCTGCAATCACCCCCAATCACAGCCAGGCAACACGACCGGCCGCCCAACCCCTGACCCTCCTTAGCCCTAGCAAGCTGGTGCAATGGGGAGAAGCCCGGGTGGGCCTCTGGGGAACTCAGAACCCAGAAATAGGTCCAGCTCCAAGTCTGCCCTGGCTGGAGCCAGCAAGGGTCTGGTGCAGAGGTACAAACTGAATGCACGTGACCCAACAGGAGCTGGCAAATGATGACGGCCGCTGTCGATTTGTAAAGCCACTTGGGTGCAATCTCTGTGGTTTGGGAGGTGAAGTCTCTACCCGTCACCCCAGCAGAGTGCTTCATTATTTCCTGGTTGCTCAGTCCCCGAGCCCAACGCAGAGGCTCACACAGCTGTGACCTCTGGCCAACCCCGGGAGGATGTGGGTGTCGGGGATGAGCTGGGAGCTCATGATGTAGCAAGAGCCACGGTTGAAAGGTTAATGGTTTGTGGTTTGGGCTGAGGTTAAAGGGGCCCCATCACCATGTCTCACCCTTTGCTGAGCTCATTTAGACTTGACCCTCCCGACCACTGAGGAGGCAACTGAGGCCCAGAGATGGAAGTGACTAAGGCAGCAGGACACCCTGGAAGCCGACCTGCTCTCCGTGAGTTTGTGCCTCAACAGAGGGGTGCAAACGCTGTCACTGAGAAAGCCCTCGGGTGCCTTTCTGCACGAAGAGCTTCTGGGCCTGCGCTCCAGCCTCTTCCATCCCAATAAACAGCCTTTGCATCTTCTGAGCCTTGTGAGCACTCGCTTCCTGCGCAGCCACCTCCCCAGACCTGGGGGCTGGCACCTGACACTGAGACGCGTTATGGAGACACAAGTCCCAGGCCGTGAAGCTCGCCCTTCCCACCGGGATATCCACATGCAGCCGCCCCTGCTGTCCAGTTCCGGGGCACCTTCATCGCCCCGCAGGGAATCCCCTGGCCATCAGCACTCACTTCCCATTCCTCCCTCCCCACCGCCTTTCTGTCTGTAGTCTGCCTGTTCTGGACATTTCATGTAGATGGAATCACACGATACATGTCTGGCTTACACTGGGATACGATACTTAACAGTAGGGCAAACCATGGAGGCCGGGCCGTGAGTCCCTACCATGCCACTTACTCACCGTGTGATCTCGGCCAGCCACGTGACTCATTTCCAGCCCCCATCCCTGGCCTGTGGCCTCGGTTTCCTCCTCTGTAAAATGGGCAGAGTGTACCATAAATGTGCCTACCTCACCCGGAGCTCATGTCTCTGGAGAGGGGGCTTTGCTAACTCTCGAGGGCGACACCAAGGTGACAGGGCTGCCCTGGAACTCGGGATTGCCCGGAGCCACCAGACGCGGGGGAGAGGTGTGGGCAGAGTCTCCCTCAGAGCCGCTCAGGGGGACCCACCTGCTGACACCTCGAGTTTGGACTCTGCCGCCTGAACCGGGAGGGAATAAATGCCTGTTGTTTTCAGCCGCCCCATCTGCGGTGCTCTGGGGCCGATGCGGTGCTTTACTTGTCCCGAGTGCGGGCTCCCCTTGGAGGCTGACCCTCACGGTCCTCTCCCGCCAACAGTAGAAGAGGGATTCCATGCGCCCCTCCGGTCCCTGATGGCCACAGGGACCAGCCTGTGGCAGACAATGTCCCGAGAAGGAATAGAACGTGCCACCTTACAGACTTTGGAGAATTTTTCAACGGGAGGACACTAGGCCTTTCCCAGGGTCACCCGGCATGTCAGGGGCCAGCCCCAGCACTCAGAGCGCGCATGTCCCAGGCCTGCCGGTGCTGGTCTACGCCCCCCACACCACCCCACCCCAGTCTCCACTGACTCGGGACCGGGCTGCCCCGTTTCTCTCTTCCTCCCCCAGGCCCCAAAGTCAGGCCGCTTTGGGGAGTCTCAGACGAGGGTAGGAAGAGGCCACAGGGCCCGGCGCCTGGCTTGCAGACAGCCCAGCGACCACGCCCACGTAGGTGGGAAAGTTGTTTATAGGTCACCTGGAGACATGGCCGGAGACGGGGCTCCGAGGTTCCTCTGGACGCCACCCTCCAGGCTGAGCCACCCCGCACGGTGCCCTCGGTGGGCCGGCAACATGTGCCTGTTGCCTCTCTCCAGTCCTGGCCAGGACAGAGGACAGCCATGTAACCCTCCCGTGCTGGCCCCACACCATCCCGTGCAACAGCCGAGTGGTTAAACCAGAGCTGATGTTGCAGGTGGCTGACCCCGGGCCGGCTGCCTCTCCCCGTCATTTCACATGATCCCCAACTCTGCGAAGGCCAGGAAACCGAGGCTCCACGGGGGGCTATAGACAGTGGCCCAAGTTCACCCCGCTCAACCCCCCCCCATGAGGGAGCTGGGATCGAAACCCTGGCAAGGTGGCCCTGTGGCCCAGACCTGCCCACCGCCACTTCCAGACCAGACCACAAGATCCTGGCTTTGGAATCTTTAACAAAAGCTGACAGCTGCCTTTGGCATCTTCAGATCCCCGTGCCCAGAGTTTTGCGGCTCACAGAAGACGTCCCCTCTTGGGGACCAATGTGACGTGCGTTGAGTAGGATGCGCACGGCGTCAACTCCACTTCGAACTGCTGGTTTCTAAGGAAAGTAGCTTTAGTCTGTGACCCCACTTTTTGCTGCCCACATGGGCCAGTTCAGCCTCTAGGCTGAAAAATGATGGAACAGGTTTTTCCACAGGGGCACTTTCTGCCAGATTACACAGAGAAAGTCCGCAAAACTGGGAAAAGCTACATCAACACCTACATACTCACCCCCTCCTGTGAACGCCTTTCCACACATTTATTTGATCTTCACGACAGCTCTCAAAGGAGGCGGGGCCCATTCCCAGGTGAAAAAACTGGGGGTGGGCACATCCCCAGGACTGCCTAGACCCCCAGCTCTCTCCTGGGGTGTCTCCCAGATGGGCCAGCTCCCTTCTCTTTCCCACTCTCTCAAGAAGTCCTCCCTTTGGGCTGAAACTGTTTCTCCTTCCTGCACCAAACCGAGGGCCTTCGGGAGCACACCTGCTCTGGCCTGGTACCCTGTTAGCTCCCGACTTCCGTAAGAGGAGGGTCTGGTGAGCCCCACTGCCCAGGCGAGAAAGCCTTCACCTCCCGAAGCGAGGCTGGCGTGGGGATGGAGTTTCGTGTGGATGTTCAGAAACCCTACTGGTCTGCGAAACCCTTGGCCCCTCGGAGCTTTTTCTGCCAAGGGCCGGCACCAGGGCCCTTCTCTTAGTCTAAACGGTCATCGCCGCAGGCCAGGGCCGCTGCCTGATGCCCAGGACATGCTCAAATCAGCAAGGGCCGCCCTGTGGGTGTGCTGCTGCTGGGGCTTTGCTGAACCTACATTTAGGATTTCGTTTCTGTCCCCCTCACATCCTGGCGCCTTACTCTTGGCCCCACCATGCCGGTCCCTCATGTGTGCTCTTCTACGGTGGCATGGGCACACCTGGCTGCAAATATTTGTGGCTCACCTGCCTGGTCACCAGAGCGTGAGCAGCTCCGGGCTGGGCTCCGAGCCTTCTTCTCTGCCCTCAGGCACCCCACACTCACCTGGCACCACGCAGGGGCTCCGCCCGCATCTGCAGAAGAGAGGGATGGACGCTCAGACCTGTGCTCACACAGGGGCAGGGGGCCACAGCGGGGCTTGCATGACGGGTGGGTGTCAAGCGGCAGAGAGGAGCAGGGAGGTTGTTTCCAGCGAACGCGCCTGGGAAGGTGAGTCTGGGTGCCTTAGGAGCCCGGGAGCCACCCCCTTCCACCGGAGCAGGAGGCCCGAGGTGGAGGGCGGCTCAGAGCATCAGAGCACAGCTGTGTCTGTGGATTCCAACGGTTGGGCCTTTGTCCTGTGAAGTGAGAAATCCAAGTGCTTATGGAATGTTAATCTAGCACAAGGAAAGAAATCAGGAAGCAAGGAGATCGGGTTGCCGCGCTCTGTGGCAGACTTATCTGTGGCTGTGGGTCTAGAACCTCGGAGAGGAAGGACGG
>PVKU01015033.1:0-20048 GCA_004027475.1 Anoura caudifer | reverse complement strand
GTTAATACCTGTGAGTTTGCTGTCTTTTTACTGTTCATATTTTTTATCTTCTTTTTCTTAGATAAGTCCCTTTAACACTTCATATAATAAGGGCTTGGTGATGATGAACTCCTTTAACTTGACCTTATCTGAGAAGCACCTTATCTTCCCTTCCATTCTAAATGACAGCTTTGCTGGATAGAGCAATCTTGGATGTAGGTCCTTGACTTTCATGACTTGGAATACCTCTTTCCAGCCCCTTCTTGCCTGTAAGGTCTCTTTTGAGAAATCAGCTGACAGTCTGATGGGAACGCCTTTGTAGGTGACTGTGCCCTTATCCCTTGCTGCTTCTAGAATTCTCTCCTTCATTTTAATCTTGGGTAATGTAATTATAATGTGCCTTGGTGTGTTCCTACTCGGATCCAACTTCTCTGGGACTCTCTGAGCTTCCTGGACTTCCTGGGAGACTATTTCCTTTGCCAGATTGGGGAAGTTCTCCTTTACTATTTGTTCAAATAAGTTTTCCATTGGTTGCTCTTCTTCCTCCCCTTCTGGTACCCCTATAATTCAGATGTTGGGATGTTTAAAGATGTGCTGGAGGCTCCTAAGCCTCTCCTCATTTTTTTGAATTCTTGTTTCTTCCTTCTTTTCTGTTTGGTTGTTTCTTTCTTCCTTCTGGTCCACTCCATTGATTTGAGTCCCAGTTTTCCTCCCATCTCTGTTGGTTCCCCATGCGTTTTTCTTCATTTCACTTATTGTAGCCTTCATTTTTTCATCTAATTTGTGAGCAAAATCAACCAATTCTGTGAGCATCCTGATCACCAGGGCTTTGAACTGTGCATCTGATAGGTTGGCTATCTCTTCATTGCTTAGATGAATTGGCTCTGGGGCTTTGATTTGTTCTCTGGTTTGAGCCATTTTTATTTCTGGGGGGTTTTTTTGTTGTGTTTTTTTGTTTGTTTGTTTGTTTGTTTTGTCTAGTGGCAGCTGTTACGTAATGAGGGGTGGAGCCTTAGGTGTTCCCCACGGCAGGGCAGCCCAGTCACTGGGTAGTGACGCTGTATGTGGGGCAGGGTCTGAGAGTAAACATGGCGCTTGCTCTGCTCACTCCTGGATTCCAGTCCCCTCTTCTGCTTCCCCTCTGCCTGGATTATCCGCATGTGAATGTGGGACCACCTGGTCAGCCAGCTGCCCTGCGCGGCCTCACTGGGTCTGCACTGCTGCCACCCCGTGCCTGGGGACTGCCAGTCACCGCCTCTGCACCTGGGATCTGCCAGCCGCTGCCTGCCTGCCCAGTCCGCACCTCCACTCTTTCCTGCCACGACTCCACCCCTCTTATCTGTCTGGATGAATAGTTGTTGGACTTCCAAACAGTTTGATTTTCTGAATTCTGGTTGTTTTCTTGCTTCTAAATCTTTGTTGTCCTTAATTTTGGTTGTGAGAGGAGGCACAGTGTGTCTGCCTATGCCTCCATCTTGGCCGAAAGTCATCACAACATTTTTTAAAGACCTTCAATAAGGCCTGATACCATGAAATATAAATGAGGGAAAAGAAGGGTGTGGCCATGGTAAAGTTCTGGCAAAGAAACAATGGAAAGCTATCTTTGACCCCATCAAACAACCCCTTCTGTCTTAACCCCACCAAGAACTCCCTCTATCTCCCTGGAATCTTAACTTCCTCCCAAATATCTATAGGACTTCCCTTCATTCCAGGTAGGCCTGGTGTCACTAAGAGTTCTTAACATGATGCACTGGTTTCCTTGGGCTGCTATAACTAATCATTACAGACTTAAAACAACTGAAATTTTTCTCGTAGTCCTACAGATTAGAGGAATGAAATGAAGGTGTTGGCAGGGCCACACTCTCTCTGAGGCTCTGAACAAGTATTCTCCCCTGCCTCTTCCAGCTTCTGTGATTGCCAACAATTTGTAGCAATCCTTGGCTTGTGGCTACATCACTCAGGTTTATGCCTGTTCTTCACATGGTTGTCCTCCTCTATGTGTGTCTGTGTCCAAATCTCTGTCTCCTCATAAGGACATGGAGATTAGATTTAGGGCCCATTCTCATCCAGTATGACCTCATCTTATCCTGATTACATCTGCAAAGACGCAATTCCAGATAAGGTCATGTTTGCAAGTACCAGGGGGTTAGGACTTCAACCTATCCTTTTGGAATGCACAGTTCAACACACAAAAATGCCCAAACTCTTGAGTCTTCTAATGTTGGAAAATCCCACATCATAAACATGAGCCAGCCCTTAGGATCGCTGAGCCTCCTCTGTGAAACTGGAATAATTCTCATTTTCCTCAAGAGTTTGTTGCAAGTTACAATGAAAAATTTCTTTCTTTCTCTCCCCTTTCTTTCCTTCACTCCTTCCTTCCCTTTCAGAGTCCTCATGAGTACTTTCTGCAAGGACCCAGTTTCAGTACTATGAAGGATAGAAAGATGAAGTGAGATTCCCACATTCATAAGATTTAGACCTTGTAGGAAGATTCAGCTGTCCATAAAAATGGCAATATATGGCAAAAGGTGGTAATTGCCAGGAGAGTCACAGACACAGTGACACAAAAAGACAGACAACATAGATCAATTCCTGCCAGGAAGAGTCACACAAGGCATCTGAACTTGATCTTGAAGAATATCTAGGATTTGGATTTTCAGAGATTAGGAGAAGATTTCTCAGTTGAGCTGGGTGAGCAAAGGTATGGCAGCAGGGAAGCAGTGTGTTTGTGAGTTTCTCAGTGTCTCCAGGCCCTCCCGTGTCTGTGCTACAAATGCATTTCAGAAGATTTAATAGGAAAGAGATTAGAAGGAAAAGCACCAAAAAGGTAGCCAACTGTGACTGTCTCTGGGAGGTGCAATTTTCCTTTGTGCTCTTATTTTCTTTCAAATTTTCTTCAATGCTCACACATTATTTATAATTAGGAAAAATAATTTTTTCCCATTTTTCAAGAAAGAGTTTCAAATTGACACACAAACACAAAAAGAGAGAGAGAGAAATCATATCTTTCCAGATACAGAATTCTAACAGAGTGAGATGACTTTGATCATGCCAGTTATGACCCAGAGTGAGACAGGACCAGGAGAGGCAGCTGATCAGGTTCCTGCAGTGCTGTCTGCACTGGTCTGGCATTTGGGGCTGGAACAACAGCAAAGCTACAATTTTTCCTTTAGGTAAGCAATGTCTGCCCTCTGCTGGTGCTTCAAAAGCTACCAAAGGCAAGAGTTCTTTGCCATCTTCATAAGACAATGTGACAAAAAGAAATGTGAAATCATCATTCTAATCTTAAAGTCTTGTATATTGATACTTTGACCAGGTCCATGATTTCTTTAAGTGTGCGCCTGCCATTGGAGAGAAAAGCCTATTAGTTCACTTTCCCTTTGGGACCAGTAGCACAGCCCATCCTGAGGCTGGGATTGTCCCTAAGTCAGAGGAACTCATTCAGTTGTTAGGAGGGCAGGTTGGGTTTGGGGGCAGGGACATGATACCTCCCAGTGTGGGAGGAGCAGTGGAAGGTTTGCACAAGGTGGCATGAATAGGCACAAACACTGAAAGTCATCAACTGGATCTCCTAACTTAAGAGGTTTGGTTGGGGTGTTATCTGAATGAGGCTGGCTTGTGACTCTTAAATGAGTTTCTCACCTCACCACTATTAACTTTCAGAACTGGCTGATCTCTGGTTATCAGACTGTTCTGCACCTTCATTGTAGGATGTTTATTTACAGCATCCCTCACCTCTACTCACTAATTGCCATACCACCTTCCTGTTCATTGTGACAACCCAAAATATCTCTAGGCATTCCTATACATCCTCCCGCACCAGGAGAGGGGACAAAATCAGCCCCTGCTGAGAAACATGCTTTAGACCCAGCTGCTTGTCTTTTTCAAACCTGGCTGCATTTCCAAACCTTCAGTCGCACTGTATGCAAATAAGTGGGGGTGGCGGACCCAACATCCGGAGACTCTGGAGTCCCCCTGTGCCAAGCCCCTTACGTCCTGGGGTTTGGTTTCATCAACTGTAAGATATGGTTGTCATAACTTTTATCTCACTAGACTGCTCTGTTTATTTAGTCCACAAAAACTCACTCAGCACCTGTCATGTGTGGTGAGGGCCACTTGTGGAACAAACAAGTAGAAAGTGAGAAACTCCTATGAGGAGCATGACGAATCAAGTGTGCTTCTGCAGTAGAATGAATGACAAACCTTCAGAAGGCGGAACTTCAGGGAAGACTGGATTCAGGCCCACAACCGTATGCACATTTTTGAAATCCTGAAAAATTTTTTCTTCTTGTTTTTTTTTTAACGATTTGTCATCAAAATCTCTTAGGTGGCAAAACCTGATGTAAATGAGGCTACTCACAGTCTTCACTGGTCTACTGAGTGTGAATATTTGTCTTTTTCTGCATGATACTACTGTGTTTAGTCAAGGGGTGCTTCCCCTGCTGTACTCGGAGTATCAAATTGTACATAACATGAATACTCTCTTACCTTTCTAAAAGGCAAACAATCTAAAGGCCAAAATGCACATGGCCCCAAGGGTTGTGCAAAGGGACTGTGGACGAGTATATACAAATTAGCAGAATAATGAGCAACACAGGAGCTAACATTTTCACGTAGTAGTAGTTCTTCTCATTTGCATCTGGTACCATGCCAGGCAACTCTAAGCTCATAATATAAGATCGATGGGGAAAGAAGGGTGTGTGAGTTTGCAGGTAGGGCATGTGAATTTTGTCACGTGATTAGCATAAGTAGCTCTTGTCCAAAGACCAAAGACAATCCCACTCCACTAACAGGGGTCAAGTTCAACTCACCAAGTTCACCTGCTGTGTTCTCACACTTTCTTCATGACTGTTCAGCCCAGCAACCTTGGACGAAGATGAATATCTGTGTCCTTGGGTCAGGCTCTCCTCTGAGTGTGAGACATGGGGAACGGAAGGGGGTTACTTTTTTCCTGTTGTTCAATGTGCAGAAGATTTTATAGGAGACCTGGAGTAAGCTCTCAGAAAATAAGAGAGATTTCTGGTAAGTTCAAGTTTCACAACTGCTCAATCACTTTTTACTTAAAAGGATTTTCGTTTAAACCAGAACTTGATATCTCATTGTCACCAACTTCAATTTCTCCACCTTCAAAGGACTCATTGCCTCCTTGACTTGTTTCTTTACTCCCATTTATTATTTGAAAATACTTCAGGGGAGGGGGTGCACTCACAACACAACTACAGGTGGTGTATTATAGAAGTGTGCACTTGAAACCCATATATTTTACTAACTAACATCACCGCAATAAATGCAATAAAATTTTTTGAAAAGAAATGAGAAGACAGGACTTCCAGCCAAGATGGAGGCATAGGTGGACACACTGTGCCTCCTCTCACAACCAAGATTAAGGACAACAAAAATATAGAACAAAAAAAAAAAACCCAACCAGAACAGATAGGGGATTTAATTGTACAGAAGTCCGACAACGATTCACCCAGACTGGTAAGAGGGGCAGAGTCAGCAGCCAGCGGAGAGGGGTCGCGGCTGGAAGAAGCAGTAGCTGGTGGTCCCAGGCACGCAGGTGGCGGTTACCGAGCACAGGGAGGCAATGAGCAGACCAAGCAGGGTGCACAAGGTGGCTGACCATGGTCACACATTCACAAGCAGATAAGCCAGGCAAAAATGGGCAGCGAGATGGACTGCATAGCGCAGAGCCCCAGCGCCAGGAAATAGACCCTAAAGGGCACCAATTGAGAACAAACTTGTGGAGGCTGGGGTGCTGGGAGGGAGTCCCAGCCTCACGGGAGAGTTCATTGGAGAGACCCACAGGGTCCTGGAACATACACAAGCCCACCCACACTGAGATCAGCACCAGAGGGGCCCAGTTTGCTTGAGGAAAGCAGCAGAAGGGACTGGAATCCGAGAGAGAGAGTGGAGCAATCGCCACTGTTCCCTCTCAGACCCCACCCCCACATCCAGTGTCACAACTCAGCTACTGGGTTGCCCCGCCCCAGTGAACACCTAAGGCTCCGCCCCTCACTATGTAATAGCTGTGACCAGACACCCTCCCCCCCCCAAAAAAAAAACCAAGGATGGCTCAAATGGGAGAACAGATCGGGGTCCCATAGCTAATTTATCTAAGTGACCAAGAGATAGCCAAACTATCAGATGCACAGTTCAAAGCACTGGTGATTAGGAAGCTCACAGAATTGGTTGATTTTGGTCTCAAATTAGATGAACAAATGAAGGCTACAATAAATGAAATGAAGAAAAATGCACAGGGAACCAATAGTGATGGGAGGAAAACTGGGACTCAAATCAATGGAGTGGACCAGAAGGAAGAAAGAAACAACCAAACAGAAAAGAAGGAAGAAACAAGAATTCAAAAAAATGAGAAGAGGCTTAGGAACTTCCAGGATATCTTTAAACATCCCAACATCGAATTATACGGGTACCAGAAGGGGAAGATGAAGAGCAACAAGTGGAAAACTTATTTGAACAAATAATAAAGGAGAACTTCCCCAATCTGGCAAAGGAAATAGTCTTCCAGGAAGTCCAGGAAGCTCAGAGAGTCCCAGAGAAGTTGGATCCGAGTAGGAACACACCAAGGCACATCATCATTACATTAGCCAAGATTAAAATGAAGGAGACAATTCTAGAAGCAGCAAGGGATAAAGGCACAGTCACCTACAAAGTAGTTCCCATCAGACTGTCAGCTGATTTCTCAAAAGAGACCTTACAGGCAAGAAAGGGCTGGAAAGAAGTATTCCAAGTCATGAAGGGCAAGGACCTACATCCAAGATTGCTCTATCCAGCAAAGCTGTCATTTAGAAAGGAAGGGAAGATAAAGTGCTTCTCAGATAAGGTCAAGTTAAAGGAGTTCATCATCACCAAGCCCTTATTATATGAAGTGTTAAAGGGACTTATAAGAAAAAGGAGATAAAAAATATGACAGTAAAAAGACAGCAAGCTCACAGATATTAACAACCACACGTAAAACAAAAGCAAACTAAGCAAACATCTAGAACAGGAGCAGAAACACAGAAATGGAGATCACAGGGAGGGTTAGCAACAAGGGGGTGGGAGGGGGAGAGAGGGGGAAAAGGTACAGAGAATAAGTAGCGTAGATGGTAGGTAGAAAATAGACAGGGGGAGGGCAAGAATAGTGTTGGAAGATAGAAGCTAAAGAACTTACGACACATGGACATGAACTAAGGGGGGAAGTGTGGGTAGGAGGGGGTGTTCAGGGTGGAGGGGAGCGATGGGGGAGAAATGGGACAACTGTAATAGTATAATCAATAAAATGTAATTTAAAAAAATAAATGAGAAGAGAGGATAAAATGATCATTGTTTGAAACAAAATAATAACAGTTATAATTTATTTGTAAATATAAATCAAATCTGTATTATGTGCCAAATGGTGATGAGAATATGCACACAAATGAGACATGGTCCTTGCTTTGGAAAAGTCACAGTCCAAGGAGTGGGACCCTTGGACAACAGTCTGACCCCAAACACTATGGAAACAAATGCTATGTTTCATTTTCCCTAACTTTGTGGACTAAAGAAGGGATCAGCAAACTAGGGCCTGCAGGTCAGCTGGACATTCTTATAAAGTTTTAATAGAACACAACCACACACATTGGTTTATGTAATGTGTGTTGCTGGTTTCACACTACGAAGGCAAGGTTGAGTTTGCTCCAGGTATGCAACAGAGACCATATGACTTGCAAAGCCTAAAATATTTACTGTAGCCCTTTAAGAAAAAGTTTCCAGACCCCTGGATTTAAGGATAGGGTTGTGGCAGGGAAAGCTGTGAAAGGAGACTAAAGGGAAAAAAAAATGTTGACTGTCAAGTCCCTGAAAAAAAAAAAAAAAAACCAGCAAAATGTCCGTGTATTAGTTAGCATTTGGTTCAGCTGCAGGTAACAGAAAACCCAATTATGGGCTTAAACAAAATTAAGGCTTCATATCTCCTACATAGAAGAAGTCAAGAGGTTGACCTGGTGGCTCCAAGGTCATCTGAGACCTAGCTTCCTTTATTTTTCTGTTCCCCATCATCCTTAGCAGGTTTTCTTCCTCCATGTTGTCTCATGATGCAATATAGCTTCTGGAGCTCCAGCAATTACATCTGTGTCCCAAATAAGCAGAGAAAGGGAAGAATAAAAGAATCTACATTCTAGCTAAGTCTATTCCCTTTAAGAAAATGACCCAGAATCCCTACTTTATAGGTCCATTTCCAACTCTTTGGCCACCCCTTGCTATGAGAAAGATGGAAATGTAAGCTTCCACAACACCCTTCACATGTATCCTTCACACTTTTTCCAAATGAACCACCTTCCCATTGAATCACCAGCTGTATAGATGCTAATACCCTGGTTATTAGCATGAGAAAACCTCTTACTGAGTTCCAAAATGGACATTCTAAACAATGCTCACATTAGAAATAGAAAAATCCCTTCCTCCACCTTGTTGTTAATATATTTGTTCATTTCCCAAGTATTTGTAGATTCTCTACTGTGTGCTCAACACTGTACTTGCCACTGAAACCTTTTGTTTTTCATTTTCTTTCTTTTTTTGTTGCTATATCAGTTTTCTTTATTATTTCAGGGAACAGTAGCTTAGATGAAACCTCATAAGGTAACAACTAAACCAAGAATTTATTCTATGATTAACAAATGCGAGTTTATTTTCCTTCATATGGTATACATGTGTAACTGTTACCAACTGGTATGTGTCTTTGAACAGTATGTCCAAATTGTATGAATTAAAGTAGTCTTTTGTTATTGTTAATGTAAAGGGAATTTAAGACTTATAAAAGCACTTATGCATTGTAATTATTTGTTTATGTTTCTCTCCCCCACACTAGACTATCCACTCCTTAAGCACTTCTTTGTATTTGGTAACTACAGGTGCTTAATAAACGTTTGATGAGGGAATGAAAGAATGACTTTCCAAACTTCCGGTTGAGGATCCTCTGCCTTTACAACTAAGCTCAGTGGCTGTTTCCTGTTCTCTTGAGACAGATGACAGGGATGCAGATAATACTTACATATGTGCTGGACCTTACAATTTTCCAAGTGCTTAATTTTTAAATTAAATTAAATTAATCCAAAAGTACACCTTGACCACAAAAGCAGCAGAAAGTTTCCCTTTTACACTAAATAAAGTTGTCTCCTTCCTTCTGATTGGTCCCCTAAACACTGGTCTTGAACTGCAGGGTTTGAAAGTGTGCATTTCAGGTGCTAGGAGAAGCATCAGTAACCCTCTTCACCTGAATACAAAAACAAGAGAGAATTTAAACAGTGTCAAAGGGAATCCAGGTTGGGACTTACTAAAGCTTTGCTGAACATAAACTATGTGCATCAGTAAAGTGCTTTCCTAAAAGAGGTACAGAATTACCACAATAAATGGCAAACACTGTGGTTCCAAAATTACTCCCCTCGTGCAGGGGGGCTTGGTTCCATTATCCTGGGGATGAAAAAAACTGCAGGAAAAATATTTGGCCACCAGGGGCGCTCTACTAAAATCCAAAGGAATTCCCTCAGTGAGCTCACTATAAAAGCACTCAGATATTGAGACCTACCATGGGCCAGCCTCAAAGCTGTTGTTTTTATTGTTATTATTGCTTTCCCAGCCAATTCTGCGTAAACTGTCCTTCCCAGCCAATAAACTGCGTAAATGGAAAAGCACTGTACCATTTCCTAGAAAGCCATGTGAGACCAACATTGCCCTAGGCTGGAGCTCCACGTCAGCTACAACCTAGTACCTTCGCAAGGGTAGGCTGTCCAACTCCTGCGCATGACAGAGATTTACGTGTGATTAGTTTATGTTTTCCACTTTTCTTAAGTATACTGATGATGAATAAATGAGAACAATATGAGGACATATGAGGCTGTCACATTTAATTTAGCAATAAATTAAGAGAGCAGTTTGTCATTTAGAAACATCAGGATTAATCCTTTTAATTACTATCTGGATTTCTTTCTTTCAAAAAAAGATTTTATTTATTTATCTTTAGAAGGGAAGGGAAGGAGAGAGGGAGAGAAACATCAATGTATGGTTGCCTCTCATGCATCCCCTGCTGGGAAGTGGCCCGCAACCCAGGCATGTGCCTTGACTGGGAATCGAACCGCGATCCCTTGGTTCACAGGCCCGCACTCAATCCACTGAGCTACTATCTGGATTTCTTGTAAATTATTTGATTTCTTTAATCCTTGTTCACTTTCATCCAAAAACCCTCAAATTTCACTAATTCAACACACCAGATATTCATCTAATCACCTTAGAAGACAAAATATAGAGGAATTTAGCACTGGATCCACTCTGGTGGTGGAAAAATGGGCAGAGGGGAACCTACCCTCCAATCCAAATTAGCCACCAACCTGCAGGACCCTGGGCAAGTCACTAGGTGTTCCTCAACCTCATCCCTTCCTTTGTAAAGTGCGAGAGGGCTGGACTGGAGCAGAGGATTTTACTTCTTATTGTTAAGTGAATCCCTTCTCCCGTAATGGAAGGGGAATGGTCTACCAATGTTCTAGCTCTAGGGAGATGGCGAAGGTGTTTCACTCAGTTTCACCTGACATGGGAGGTGTCCCCAACTACTCTGCACCATGTCTCCAGGCCTCCAGACCACGTCCCACACCAGTCAGAGGGTGGGACTCCTGCATGGGGACAGATGTTCCAATGCAAGTGGTCCGTCCGCATGGAGTGACAGTCATGGGGCCTGTCACAAGGGTACGCAGTTACAGGTTTCAGAATCCAAATAGTGGAGAAAGTGAGGAATTTATTTCATGTAACAAGGAAACTGAGTGGTGGGTAGGCCAGCCCTACCGTGGCTGCTCAAGGACCAGGCTCTGTCTCTATCCCTGCTCTGCCATCCTTAACAAGGGGCCACACAGTGTCTGGGAGGCCTCTGGGGCATTGTATCTCCATTTCAAACAGGAAAAAGAGGTAAAGGAGAAGACAGCAAGGAGCCCAGGCCAGCTGAGTCTGTCCATTTTGATTAGGAAAGCAGTACCTTTCCTCAGAGCCTCATTCAATCTCAGATGGAAGGTTTTCATCCCCACTTCACTGTCCAGAACTGCCCACATTGCCTTGAAAGACAGCTATGAGTTTTTTTGATGAGCACACTGCCATCTTGAACCAAATGTGAGGTGCAATATCAAGAGAAAAGGGGCAAATGGAAATTGAGTAGGCTACTAGCTGCATGTGCCATAAGACTGAGAAAGTGTCGGGACACAAACGGAGGTCCTCTAGCTAGTCACTGCAGATGACCGTGTAAGAGAGAGCCCTCGCCAGAGATCAAGAAATCCATTATTGAGGCTCCTCCTGTGGCTGATGCAGGGCTCACACCAATGGAGACATGGCCTCCTTTGATATCCAACATAGGTACATCACACATGCGTGGCTTATGTGCCAAGGGAGCCTGGCAACCTCTAGATGCTGCCTCTGTGACTGTCAGAGCCTGTTCCCTCACCCACAGCCTCTGACCTCCCTCCCTGTGCACCTTCTCCCAGCATTCCCTTTCTCCCTGCTCTGGGAGTCCTTCCTAAGGCAGGAGACTTTGCCTTTCTGCATTTCCCAAATCTCTACACATGGAAATATGCCTTTTGTTGAAGCCTAGAGGGATTTTTGTTTTGTTTTGGATTTTTTTTTTATTTACAACCAAAGAATGCTCTCCTTTCTTTTGTCTCTCTTTTTCTCTAATCGGTCTTGCCCTTACGGCAGTGAACACAGAATGCCATGCTCATGACCCAAGGGTATGATGAAATACCAGAAACAAAACAATTTAGATTTTAAAATATCACCCCTCTGCATTTCATGTGAAATCTTATCCAGAAACACAAAGGCAAAACAGCAAAAGTGAGAGCCCACACGGTTAAAGGGGGGAGGGGAGGGGAGTACCCCAGGGCCCTCTCCCATGCAGCCAGAGAGATGCTGGCCAAGGAAAGTTCGAAAACTCACTCAACCAGAAAATTTCTATGGTCTCTTCCAACTTGAAAGTTCTGTGATTCAAAAAGGAGCAAACTTTTAGTCTATTTTTCCAAAACTTGAGAATAGTCCCACAAAATAAGTGTGGCAGATGAAATAAACGACGATTGATGTGTGTATGTTCCCAGGCTTACCTGGATCCTGGCCCTTCTCCTCGGTCGGTTGCAGACTTTTTCGATTAACCACACTCCAACAACAGGCATTCATGATAGAGAATAAACATGGAAGGATGAGAAACAAGAAAAGACACCAGGTCAACAAAAGCTAAATGTTTTGGAGGTGCTCAAACAACATTTGCGTGCTCCTGTTTATAGGAACACTATTCACAATGCCCAACATGCATAAACAGGTGAATGGATGTATAAATCGTGATACATACATACAAGAGAATATTATTCAGCCATCAGAAAGAACAAAGTACTGATACAGGCTGGATGAACCTCGAAGACATTGTACTATTTGAAAGATACCAGACACAAGAGGCCACATACTGTATGGTTCCATTTATAGTCAGTGTCCAGAATAGGCGGATCCATAGAGGCATAAAGCAGGTGGGTGGTTGCCAAAGGCTGGGGAAGAGAAGAATAGGAAATGACAGCTTAATGGGTAACAGGGGGGTTTTTGTTTTGCTTTTTTTGGGGGGAAGGGTGAAATGTTTTGGAACTAGGTAGGGGTAGTGGTTGCACAGGATTGTGAATACACTAAATACTACTGAATTGTTCACTTTTAAATGGTTAATTTTATGTTTTGTCAACTTCACCTTAATTTTTTAAAAATAAGAGGAGAGGAGAAAGAGCAGCACCAGGGCACAGGGCCGAGGGAGTGTTTGGAGGCAGTGGCTGAGGAAAGGACCATGGTTACAGGGCAAAGGACAGGGAAGAAGCCTGCTGGCAATTTTGTGCCCCTTTCCCATTCCCGAAATCCAAGTAGAGGACTCCAGCACCGTCACAGTCAAGAGCACAAGCTCTGGAACTAGACTGCCTCGTTTATAATCCCAGTCCTATTACACTGTGACCTTGGGCAAGTTCCTTAACCTATTTCCTCATTTGGAACATGGAGATAATAAGACATAATTCGTAGGAGCTGCTAAAAGTGTAAATAACACATAAAGCTCTTGAAAGAGTGGGTCATCACCAGCCCTCATTTAATGTTACCTGGTGCTCTTTATCCTTTTTGCCTCCTGGATCTTCCTCTTTGACCAAACCATTCCGGAACTGGGCCATGTTACTTGTGCTAAGTAAATCAACGTTTCCCTATTCTATGATTTTTTAAAAAATGCAAATGTTAAGACAATTACAAGTAATGTCACCTACAAGCAAAGCTTTTTAGCCTCCTTGGGCTAATGTAACAAAGTACCACAAAGTAGGCAGCTGAGAATAAGAGATATTTATTTTCTCTCTGCTCTGGAGGATGGAAGTCAGGAATCCAGGTGTTGGCAGGGCTGCACTCCCTCTGAAGGTTCTGGGGAAGGACTCTTCCTTGCTGCCTCCTGTTTTAGTATCCCCAGGCATTCCTGGGCTTGTGGTAGCATAACGCCAATTTCTGCCTCCGTCTCCACATGGTCATCTTCCTATGCGTCTTCAGGTCATCTTCCCCCATGCATGTCTGTATCCAGATTTGCCTCTTCTCATGAGGACTTGATTAGAGATTTGATTAGAGGCCCAGTCAGATTTGATTAGAGGCCCAGCCTACACCAGTATGACCTCATATTCACTAATTTCATCTGCAATGACCCTATTTCCAGATAAGGTCATGCTGAGTTTCTGGGGTAAGAACTACAAATATTTTGGGGGGTGACACAATTCAACTCCTAGTACCCACCAATCTCCATAGCTCTCTAATGTATAAGCAATGGAAACTTCAACAGATGAAACAAGAGGGGAAGAAAGTGCAGGAGGAAAGTAAAACTCAAATGTCTACTGGCTCAACAGCCCCCACCCGTGAGTGACACCCAGCCCTCAGCTCTCCATTTCCATTTGTCCAGACTTTTTTCTCTCACCTGGGCTCCCATCTCTGCCTCTGTAGAGACTGCCCTGGACTGCCAGCAGCCACTCCAGCCCCTGAATGCAGCTGGCAGTTGCCTACAACTCCTAAGTGAACTCCCTCTGACTGCTGCAACCAACTCTGGGATGGCCCTGGAGTCACAGATCACCCCCTTACAAGGCCATGACCAAGAGGACACAAGCCCCTTCACTGATTTCTGACAGCTCAGCCTAATGCCCGCGCACACAGCAGGAGCTAAGTAAGACTTACTGAGCTCTTACTACATGCCAGGCACCATTCTATTCTCCTCATACGGATCAGCTCATCTGCACCGCACAATAGTCCAATATGACAGAAACTGCTGTCATTGCTGCTATACGAATGACAAAACTGAGACCTAGAGAAGTTAAATAACATGGCCAAGGTAACAGCTGGTGAGTGTGGGAACCAGGATTTGAAGCCAGGCAACCTAACAGCTAAGACAAAACTATCCAAAACATGGAAACAGACAAAAGGATGGCTCCCCACCTTTTCAGAGTCACACTGGAACCCAACAGACCCACTCCAGAAATATTCTTTAGGAAGTGTGCCCTAATGACTCACTATTAACAATTGATTAGGATAGCCTACATTTCTGCAAGGGTAGATGCTGACTTGTAGAAAGCTGAAAGTGATTCAAAAGATTCTTGACCTATAGCGATGCAAATGAGTTTCTTTTAGTGAGAAAGATATAGCTCCAAAGGTTACAGTTCTGTTGCTCCAGGAGACTGCCTGGTTTCGTGCCTAAGTTAGCGAGCGATCTCATTTCAGCAGATTCCGTCAGTGCCTGGAAGTGCTTCTGGCTTAGCTGTGCTCCTCTGAACCAGGTCTACCGCCCGGTCAGTTTCCTCATTGATGATGGAAGGAAATCTATGACACACGCCCATTCTATGCTTGTATGAGAGTTTTATTTTAATGTTCTGAAATTTTTATTTGGCACACATGCTTAACCACTATACTAGAATGAAAGAAAGTTGAATTAAAAACACATGCTGATCATGTTTAAGAAGGGAATGAAACCTGTGACTGGAACTCACCATTCCCTGGAAGAGTAATGAGTAAATTAGTGCAAAGAATATTAGACAGATATATAGGAGAGAGAGAGAGAGAGAGAGAGAGAGAGAGAGAGAGAGAGAGATCATATATCCTATTATAGTATATGTATTATGTCCCCACAAAAGCCTGAGTATGGCACAGAACAGCAGAACCTGCTCTGGGGGAATCCTGCCTGGTAGTTTCTTTGGGAATTTGGTGGAAATGAGACAGAATTTTGAGACTAGGACTGGGACTTACCAAAGAGCCAGACATCCCCCAGGAGAGTGAACCGTGTCACTCAAAGTGTGTGTTAAAAGACAAAATTCAACTGCGTGCATTTTATAGTGCCTACTGACTTTGTTCAATGATTCATGAAACGGGCAGCACCCCATCCAGCAGATAGAAAGGAGCTCCCAGGAGCTGTACAAAATGAAAGAGTTTTATAGGCAGAAGGGAGCAGAGACAAGGAAGTTCTACCAGACAAAAAAAGCAGGGTGGTTATTGCCAGGCCGCTTTCCTTAGAGGATGGTGGAGCTCTATAGGCAGGTGACCTAACCAGTTAGTGCAGATAGGGCAATTCCTGACTGACTGGTTTAAGATTCCATTTCTGGAGAGCTGCAACTGTAATTAAGTTGTCTCAGTTTGGTGGCATGGGGCTTAGCATAATGGACTTTATTTTTGGCCTGTTGTCTTCTTTTTAACAGGTGTGACCTCCTGAGGATTCTTAAATGGAAAAGCAATTCACACCTCTACCAAGGGCTTGATTCAGTACAAACCAAGTACTCCAATTCAAGACTGCTAATAGAAGTTAATAAATGAAGCAACTACAAGTATGAGATTATTGCTTGGAATATAGAAGATGCTTAATAAATATTGAATGAGTTAAAAAATTGTCCCCCAACTCAGAGAAATCGCTTCTGCAAAAAATGCGAACAAGTTGAACCAATTCAATCAGAGCTATTAAAGTTGTTTTCTTTATCAGAGGAAAGATTATGACACAGATACTTAGTTCCAAATCACTGCTAATAACTTGCTAGTGGTGACAATGGAGTTCTTAATTATATGGGAAAGACTGCAATGGCCTATTTTACAAGTGTTTGAAAATGGAGACATACATTAAAAACCCATTGCATTCTTCTGTACTTCTTTTCTAAGGGTGGTTATGGGTGTTTGCGGTTTGTTTGTGGAGGGGTACCATCAAGCACATCACTGGATACAGGATATTTCAGGCAGTATTAAGTGATGACCATATAAAATATTGGTAGAAAGTAATACTGAATGTCAGCTCTAATTGAAAAATAATAAATACTAGCCTGGCTCAGTGGGTTGAGTGCTGGCCAGTGAACCAAAGGGTTGCTGGTTTGATTCCCAGTCAGGGCACATGCCTCAGTTGCGGGCCAGGTCCCCAGTAGAGGATGCACAAGAGGCAACCACACACTGATGCTTCTCTCCCTCTCTTTCTCCCCCCTTCCCTTCTCTCTAAAATACATAAATAAAATCTAAAAAATAATAATAAATAATAAATAAAGTATTGGTGGGCTTCCTGAAGGAGCCCCTAGTTAGGCAACACACTGATTCATTCAAGGTACTCTTCTAGCCAGTACAAACACAGTGATAAACAAACTGCACAAGATGTCTTGCCATCTTGGAGTTTAGATGCTAGAGGGGGGAAGCAGACAGGAAACAATAAAAAAATGCACACAGTAAGATAGATTATGACATGCACTATGGAGAAAGGTAATACAGGGACAGGAAAGAGGAAATTCAGGTGGAGTGTGGGGAGGGGCCAGCTTGCAATTTAAAACAGGACAGTCAAGGAAGGCCTCACTGAATAAAGACTTTAAGGATGTGAGAGAGCAAAGGATATGGATATCTGGGGAAAGAGCATTCTAGGATGAAAAAAAGACAAGGGAAATGTCATGAGGCAGGAGCATGCTTGGTGCATTTAAGGAACAGTAAAGAAGTCGTAGGGAAAATGGAGCAAGAGCAGGGAAAATAGTAGAGATGGGAATCCAGTAAGGTTTGGGGTAGAGAACCGATAGGATCCTCTGATATCTTCCCAGGACCACCCTGGCTGCCAGTTAAGAATAGATTGGAAAGAGCTCCACGGAGCAGGAGGATGGACTAAGGAGCTGATGCCCTACTGGAATGAAGCCACCCTTCCCAACAGCCCCCTCCATAGGTCAGGCCCCTTGAAATTCGTCCAGTCTGCTCTTTCCACGTTATCTTGCAGAAATAAGATTTAATCCCTGCTCTGTAAGTAAACCAAAAAAGAGAAAAGAAAAGAAAAATGGAGCTGGTCATGAGGTATCTCATTTCCCAGGAAATAAGAAAAATAAATAAAATTGCAATTTGCATTTTTGACAGTTAAAGAAATTGAGTGGATTTAAGTGGCCTTAGGAAGAAAAGAAGCTAATGTTGAGGAGTCAAAAATAACAATGCAATAGAGTGTGCTGGAATAATTAGCCATGAAAAGGGGTTGCCCAGTGATCTCATTATGTTTCCTCAGATGACTTTCCCAGGTGGTGGCAGGAAGCCACTGGATGGCCAGGCACAATGGTCTGGTTTTACAAACCCATAATTTAATGTTGAAATAAATGGCAGAACCCAAAAACATCAAGATCAATTAGACGATCATTAAGGAAAATGACAAGCCTTAGTGTCCTATAAATAGGTCCCTCGAGATGTATTATCACACTGTCCTGCACTTTAAATCAAGACCCTGAGCTGCTGGTACCCTTGGATACCTGCCAAATACATGTGGCTGGAGGTTTATGTACATTTAAATCATACAGCACCACCCAGGTCACATGCAGAAGGTTGGTAAAGTCACTCTGAACTGCACTTAAGGAAACTAAGATCCACTGCTTGGAAGGCAAAGCATTAGCCTTCCAAGCAGTGGATCTTGGTTTCCCGCAGGTCAGTGTTTTTTTGCCCTGCCGGCTGACTGTTGCGAACTGAAACAAAAAAACAGTTACTCTCCAAGAACAAAATCTTCTGATGCCATCAAGAGTAGTTTTAATTTAGTTTTAGAATTATGGGCTGGCTGTCTTTCTCCTCTGTTGGTGTCAGATGAATCCAAATTAAAAACATTGTCAAGTAATAAAAAGTTACTAAACTCTTTCTTTTCTGACTATTCGCTATTTACAACCATTCTGATCATTTTCTGCCTGGCCACAAACACACTTCTTTTCAAATGGAATCCCCAGTGGCTCACTTGGAGCTGTTTTTCCCACTCCCTTTATTGACCTCCATCCCTTTATCTTATTCCCTTGGAAGCCTGAACCTCAATTCTATAAACATATTAATAATAAAAATGGATTCCAATGGACTGAGGTCATATTGTTGAAGTGATTCTCAGATCACATGACTTAACAATTCTTGTTTTCTCTGTAATATGCTTAGAAGGCAGGTGTGTCCAGGCTTCAACCCCTGGCATCCAGAGTACCCAAAGGAGAGCTCTCAGGTTGTGCTGTGCTATTCCTTCTCCTCCATCTGAGCTGATCCCCACTTTGGCCCTGCCTATACTCCAGGATTAACTGTCCTGCCCTGTCTCTGCAGCTGGGCTGGGCCCTGCCCACTGAGTAGCTGCAAGTAGTCACCAAATAGGGCACTGCTCCCTGCCTGCTGCCATAATTTCATCTTACTCATCACCTCAGAAACCAGCTTCTGCGGTAAAGCAGTTTCCGATTTCAATCATCACTTCAGTACTGCCCAAGAATTCATTTACAGGTGTCTGCTCATTAATTCAGTTTATTTTATTGAGTACCTACTATGTGCAAAGGCATTGGACCACACACACAGAGTCAATGGTCTACAGATACCCACATATTCTGTTTCTCCTACAGCTATTTCTAACCTACACTGCTCTGGAGCCCCCCTCCCCAACACATCCCACATTCCGCTTGGCAGTGGCCTGGCCAGTTTTAGGAAGACTCCCTCACGTCTGCACACAGACCAGTACCTCACCCATCTTTGCCTCCTTCACTCCTGCCTCAATTAAATTTCCCTGGAGGTCTTGCTCCACCAATTTTTCCTTTCTCTTCTCTACCTTCAATCTCAACCTTGCTAGTGGTTCTTCTCCAACAATACTTTTACATGCTCCAGTCTATCCCAAATTAAAAATTCATAAATAAGCTATCTCTCCTCTAAGTCCTTCTCTAGCATTGAGCCTTTCTCTGTCTCTCTATAGCCAACCTTCTAGAAAGAGAACTCTATCCCTTCTACTTGCACTTTGTCTATCTCAGCAACACTTACCTCATTGGCTCCCAAATGTGAACCTATGTCCTGTGTTCCTTCGTATATGATCAAATATGTACTGGATGCATCACCAGTTGGATAACCCAAGGCACTTCAAAGCTCTGAGCTTGAAACTGAACTCATCAACTTTCCTAGAGTTTGAATCCCACCTCCACCATGTACTGGCAAGTTTAAACTATTTTGTCTTTCAGTTTCCTTGTTCATGAGTACCAAGAACTGTGAAGACTGTGAGAAGTTACCCTACCTGAAACCAGCAAGTTTGCCTGCCATGCAAGCCAGTCTACACTGATGCTGGTAGAAAATTAAAAAAACTCCTGGGTCAGACATAAAGGTGTCAGTTTGAACCAAGAACAGCAAGGTAAACTAAATCTTTATTAGGAATTGCAATTTTGCAAACACAAATTTGTGTAGAAACTCAACTCTGTTCTAAGCAGGGAAGGAGACAAAATTTATGAAGACAGAAAGAGGGTCTTCCAAAGAAGTTACACAGTTGTTTTTAAAGAGCTGTGACTGGTGCTGGCAAGCAGACCCACACTGTACCATACATGATTGATTGCTTGTGTCTATTTTCAGGTAAAAAAAAATCCTTATTTTATAATAAAAAGTTCAGCAATGCAGAGCCAGTTCCAGAAACTACATCAGGATGTAGCCCTTTGGTTTAGCCCAGCTTAAAAGTTGCGGGCTGGATGAAAAAGGTAAAGGGACTAAGCAAAAAAATAAAAAATACAAAAACAACTCATAGACACAGACAATCACGTGGTGATTCCCAGAGGGAAGGG